>LR812536.1:12932499-12944999 GCA_903798195.1 Danio kyathit | reverse complement strand
ACATTACCTCACGAAACAAAGGCTTTTAGAGAGGCTTTTATACTTGATGTGTTCGCCATTGAGATGTTCTTTTAAATGACAGGGGGCGGTCAAAAGAAACAGACAGTAAAATCAGATGTATAAACAGAAGTAGAAAGTTTCTGGAACTAGGTCATATCAATAATATCATAAATATAAACTATAAGCTAAAAAGGCAATAATGGTCCAACATTCCTGACTATTATCACCTATAAAGCCTAGAAATTGGGCATCATTATATTGTAAACCGATAGGTTCAAATATTCCTTTCCAGTTATCAAAGATATAATTTGTTGCTTAATTTTAGTTTGTAACTTGTAAATTGTTTTACATTTAAAATTGTAATATATCCATCAGTGTTAAACCTATGACTAGTGGAAAAACATATTCTGTAATATTAAAACCACCTGAGTCTCCACTTTTGTCAAGGCCTTTCTTTTTGGTTTTAACAAACTTATCCTTCAAGTTTTTCTAAACTCATAACCATAGGTGAGAGTACGAACGTATATCGACCGTTAAATCGAGAGCTTTGCCTTTAGGCTCAGCTCCTTCTTTACCACAACAGGCCGATATATCGACCGGATTACTGCTGCCGCTGCACCAATCCACCTGTCAATCTTACGTTGCACCCTTCCCTCACTAGTGAACAAAACACCAAGATAATTGAACCCTTCCACCTGGGGTAAGGACTTTCCTTCAAACTGGAGATGGCAAACCAACTTTTTTTGGTGGATCCCCATGGCCTTGGATTTGGAGGTGCTGATTCTCCTCCCAGCCGCGTCACACTGGGCAGCAAATCACCACAGTGCATGCTAAAGGTCCATGTTTGATGAAGCCAACAGAACAACATTGTCTGTAAATAACAGAGACGAAATCCGGTGGTCGCCGAACTGGACCCCCTCCAGCCCAAGGATGCAGTTTGAAATTCTGTCCATAAAAATTATTAACTATTTTTTATTTTATTTTGTTTTATTTTATTTTATTTTATTTTATTTTATTTTTAATTTTATTTTATTTTAATTTAATTTAATTTTATTTTATTTTATTTTATTTTATTTTATTTTATTTTATTTTATTTTATTTTATTTTATTTTAATTTCAACACTGCTTTCATTTCATTTCATTAACAAAGAAAGAAAGAAAGAAAGAAAGAAAGAAAGAAAGAAAGAAAGAAAGAAAGAAAGAAAGAAAGAAGAAAATACGTATTTTAGCTACTACATTGTAATAACTATTATGTAAAATATTAGACTAAAATATAATGATACATTTTTCAAAACTCCAAAATTCTCATTGCCATCAGAGATTATTTAAAATTGTAATCTATCACAGATTATTTTTCCGCCATAATCAGATCTCATTCATATATGTTAAAGACATTTCTAAAATAAAACATATTTCTAATACATTTTCCTCAATCAGAGTCACCCATTTAATCTTTTATGATTTTGACAAAATTTGAGCTGGTGAATCTTCATGGTCTCGTTGAAAGCTTAAACATTGATAACTTATACCCCCTCATTACAGTTTTCAATTAGAGTGAAAGAAAGAGAAAACGTTCTGCATGAATGATGAAACTGCAATCAAGTTTGACCTCCGTCAGTGCAAGCATGAAGGAAAAGATCACCTTCTATGCAAATTCCCTCATACTTATTCAGATTTATTCATGTGTTTGTTTGGAACGGGTTTAGGACTGACCTCTGGTCACACTGATGGACAGGAATCGAAGAGTTTGTGTTTGTAACACGTGTGTAACTGTTACAGATAGAGCAGCCGCAACCTCTTGCCTGTGTAGCATTTCAAAATCTGTGTCCAGCTGTCTGGAGACAGAAGCTGAACAATCTGACCACAGTCCATGTGTTTTTGACCTTTGCGGAAAAGAAAAACACCAAAACAGAATGATGGAATCGAGATGAAACACTTTGCCAAAAAACAAACACACAAAACAAACAAAATATCTGTGAAAATGACTTTTTAAGCAGTTATCAATAGAAAAACACAGATCAACCAGCCAGATATCTGAACAGTTATTGTGTTTGATTAAAAAAAGCTATCTTCAAAAACATTTTAATGGTGTTTTATTTTTTATTGTCTTTATAATGCATATTAAATACTAGCACAGCTGCTTTGTTTACCGAATGTCACCGAATGTGCATTTACTTTCCAAAAATGCGAGGCACACCTCACTGCCTTTTTGTTGACAAGAAAAAAAAGAAGTGCGTTGCACTTTTTTGTCAATGTGTGAGAGTGTTGTTGTTGATATTAATAATATTTTAGTAATAAATAATAGTATGATATTCAAGATTTGTGAAGTCATACAGGACCGGATAACTCAAAACCGCAACCACAAGTCTCTCCTCCATCTTCAAAAGTCTCCGTTGTTGTCTTGACAACACAAACACTGCAGGCACCTCAACGGAAACCCCGCCTCTCCTTTTCTTTGATTGGAGAATGAAAAAGACGCGAGTGACTTAACGAGTTTTTACCGCTCAGAGTTGACTTTTTTTCAACGCCAACATAGGCTTCCCTACACTTAAACAGTTGTGTTTTACCACTTTTGATTTCAGTCAGCCGATCTCCGAGTCTGGCATGAGCACTTTTAGCTTAGCTTAGCATAAAATGCTGAATCAAATTAGACCATTAGCATTAGCTCGTTCATTAATTTTGTCCCTTTATTAATCAGGGGTCACCACAGCGGAATGAACCACCAACTTATCCAGCATATGTTTTATGCAGCGGATGACCTTCCAGCCACAACCCAGCACTGAGAAACTCCCAAACACTCTTGCATTCAAACACGCACTAACACACTACGGGCAATTTAGCTTATTCAATTCAGCGCATGTCTTTGGACTGTGGCGGAAACCGGAGCACCTAGGGCAAATCCACGCTAACACAGGGAGAACATCTCGCTCAAAATATTCCAAAAAGAGTTTCAATGATTTTGCTGTTTAAAGCTTGGCTTTTCTGTAGTTACATTGTGTACTAAGACTGATGGAAAAGTTGCTATTTTCTAGGTCGGTATGGCTAGAAATGAAACTCTTATCTTAGCCACATCGACCTAAGAAACTTTTAAATTCCAATTGATCATAGTACACAATTAAACTACAAAAGAGTCAAGCTTTGAATAGGAAAATTATTGAAACTCGTATTTTTTTTTCAGTGGGATGCTAATGGTCTAATCCAATTCAATCATTTAGGCTAAGTAAAGGCTAAAGTGCTCCCACCAGACCCAAAGATCAGCTGAATGGATTCAGAAAATTGTAAAGCTCAACTGTTTAAACCTAGACTTAAGGTAAAATGACTTGGGGGACGGAAGCCTGATTTATACTTTCACCTTTCGAAAACTTCCGCTAACGGATAAACAGAGAAGTAGAACGCTTACGGAACAATGTCATATTTCTAATATTATTGAAGATTATTTTTTATTATTTTTATTATTTTAATAAAATATTTTAATGATTATAAAGATTTTTAAAACCATTCAAGATTTTTTTAAATCTAACTTGCTTTAGTTCATATCCTGGTCAGTGTTACCTATTTAAGTTTATTAAAATATTAATGACAACAGAACATGGGTTGCTCTACAAATATATTTTTTATTATGGCGAGAATAAAAGCAAAAAATAAGTACACTTACTAAAAAATACAGATGTTTTTTTTTTAGATTTAGCCCACTCCACAATTGACACATTTACTGTCTGGCTAGTTTCTGATTTCTTCTTATGCTAAAAAGGCAATAATGGTCCAAAATTCCTGACCATTATCACCAATAAAGCCTATAGCCCCAATAGGTGCCCTTTAAGATTTAATTAATGTCAAGATTTAATAATGTTGTTGACTTAATGCACTTGACAGATTCCATTAATTAATTTTCCTTCTGCTTAGTCTCTGGTTTATCAGGGGTTACCACAGTGGAATGAACCGCCACTTATTTGACAGATTTATGTAGTTTTAATTTAGGTGGTTTGTGTAATGTGTTTTATGTTTGGTAAAATAATCTCTAACAGCATCTTTAGTGATTTTTCAGCTAATTACACTGTCTTGTCCCAATAGGTGGATTTAGAGGTTTTTGCAAAAAAAGCACAAGTGGATTTAGCTGGTTTTGACGCAAAAGAAAATCTACAGTAGCCTAAAGTAACATTTTTGAAAAAAATACTAGCTGATAACCTTTTTATTATCTATAAAATGAAACTTCTGAACCTCTTTATAGGAGCCTGATAGAAAATGCTCATTTTCAAAAATAGAGGTCTGATGGATTTAGAGGGTTTTGCATCTGAACTCTTCATTTGTTCCTTAATTATAGTTTTGTAACTTTTAAATTGTTTTAAATTCAAAATTGTAATATTTACATCAGTATTAAACCTATAAATGGTGGAGAAACATTTTCTGTAATTGTGTACCTGGGTCTGTGTACCTGTGTACACTTTTGCCATGTCCTCTTTTGGCTTTAACAAACTTATCCCTCAGGTTTTTCCAAGTTTTTAACAAAAACATTCCTCCTTTCTCACTGCTGTTGCAATTTCCAGCTAAGAATTATTGTTCATCTGGTTCTGCCTATGATGACGCATGGACGGATCATAAAGATGTCTGTATGGCGTACCTGTTTCAGACAAAATCTCTTAAAAGTGTTTAAAAGTGTTTCATATTCAAATCATCAAATCAGCCATGTGAACTGTTCGCTCGAGTCTCAAAAAAAATTGTGTGCTCCGCCTGCCAAAATCATGTCGCGCGCACCCAAAGCGAACCTCCGCAAACACCACGATGACGTCGCATTCGCCACGCGCACTCAAGCAAACTAGCGGACATGTCAATATAAACCAGGCTTTAGGGTAAATTAACTCTAGGGTAAAATAAACCTTTCCAAAAAAAAAAATACTGTTCCTTTAAAAAAAAGGTGGAAACAAATCTGCTGTATGAATAATCCTCAGTGCATCACTAGTCTTTAAGTTTCAAAAAGCAGTTAAAGAGCATTGTGAACATTCTTCAAAATGTCTTCTATTGCATTACACTGACCAAAGCAAGTGTATATACTGTATATATATATACAGTTCACGAGTCAGAATTATTAGCCCCCCTTTGAATTTTTTTTTTCTCTTTTAAATATTTCCCAAATTATGTTTAACAGAGCAAGGACATTTTTATAGTATGTCTAATAATATTTTTTCTTCTTGAGAAAGTCTTATTTGTTTTATTTTGGCTAGAATAAAAGCAGTTTTTAATTTTTTAAGAGCCATTTTAAGGTCAAAATTATTAGCCCCTTTAAGCTATATTTTTTTCCGATAGTCTACAGAACAAACCATCATTATACAATAACTTGCCTAATTACCCTAACCTGCCTAGTTAACCTAATTAACCTAGTTAAGCCTTTAAATGTCACTTTAAGCTGTATAGAAGTGACTTGAAAAATATCTAGTAAAATATTATTTACTGTCATCATGGCAAAGATAAAATAAATCAGTTATTAGAGATGAGTTATTAAAACTATTATGCTTAGAAATGTGTTAAATAAATCTTTCTCCATTAAACAGAAATTGGGGAAAAAAATAAACAGGAGAGCTAATAATTTAGGGGGGCTAATAATTCTGACTTCAACAGTATATAATAATATAAATATATAAATATAAATATATATATAGTATATAATAATAATATAATTTTTTTTTCTTCAATTTTGTTAAATCACTCTTTTAAACAATCCATGAATTTACTAAAACTGTTGCGTCTGTTTGAGCAGAATGTCCACTGACGATGGCGTCGCAGCTGGAAGGTTGTGCAGAGCTCATAAAGGTCTTGAAGAATGGAGGAGCTCACCTGGATTTCAGGACCAGAGACGGCATTACCGCCCTTCACAAAGCAGTCCGCACCAAGAACCACACGGCACTTATTGTGAGTAACACACACACACTCGTCCTGCAGACAATAGGAGGAACACGGGGTTCTCATACACACTTGAAAGAGCCATCAGAAGTGTCTGTGTCTGTCCAGATATGAGTCATAGAGTGCCTCAAAGATGAAAAGCGTTCATTGACACCGGGCCGTATGAAAGCTTGCTGTGTTTTATAATGATCAGTGTAGAGGACTAGTTCAGATGTGTACAGATCTGGAGTTCAACTGAAAGAGGCATATCTGTAGTTTTCAGACCTCAGTTATATATTGATCATAAGACAGTACTATGGATGGAGAGACACTTTTGTTAGCTGTAATCTGAGTAACTGTAAGCTTTTAATTGCATCAGCAGTGCGTTTATTATATGTTGTTTTAAAAAACGTAATTCAGAACTGTTTTGGTTTTCAAGTTGATAATTAGTATTATTATTAGTAGTAGTAGTAGTAGTAGTATTGTTGTTGTTGTCATTATTATTATTATTATTATTATTATTAATATTATTATTATTATTATTATTAATATTATTATTATTATTAAAATTATTATTATATTATTAATAATGACTGAAATAATAATTTAAATTGAAACTACATACAACAAGAAAGCAGTTATTTAAAATTGTAACAAATATTTACAATTTACAAAATATTGCAAAAAATTTTATTTAAACCTCAAAAAACTCAATTCAATTATGTGTGTGTGTGTGTGTGTGTGTGTGTGTGTGTGTGTGTGTGTGTGTGTGTGTGTGTGTGTGTGTGTGTGTGTGTGTGTGTGTGTGTGTGTGTAAATATATATATCTGTATGTTTTAAAAAATCCAAAGCCATTGAGTTGCATATATTATTATTATTATTATTATTATTATTATTATTATTATTATTATTATTATTTTATTATCATCATTATTATTATTTTTGTTTAATATTATTATTTTATTATTATTATTATTATTATTATTATTATTATTATTATTATTATTATCATTATCATTATCATTATTATTATTATTATTATTATTATTATTATTATTAATGGTAATAGTAATAAAAGCAATAATGACTGAAGTAATAATTTAATTTGAAACTACATACAACAAGAAAGCAGTCATTTAAAATTGTAACAAATATTTAACAATTTACACATATATTTATTAAAATAATATTTTAGTCACCAAACATATTTAGACATTAAAAGATAATAGAATAAAATTCAAGCAAAATATTGCAAAAAAAATTAAATGAAACCTCCAAAATTTCAATTCAATTATATGTGTGTGTGTGTGTGTGTGTGTGTGTGTGTGTGTGTGTGTGTGTGTGTGTGTGTGTGTGTGTGTGTGTGTGTGTGTGTGTGTGTGTGTGTGTGTGTGTGTGTGTGTGTGTGTCTGTATGTTTTAAAAAACCCAAAGCCATTGAATTGCATATATTATTATTATTATTATTATTATTATCATTATTATTATTATTATTATTATTATTATTATTATTAATAATAATAATAATAATAATAATAATAAAATAATGATTATTATTATTAATTTCTTTTTATGTTTATTTAGTATATATATATGTATATATATTAACCCAGTTCATTTTATTATTATTAATATTATTTTTTTATTATTATTATTTTATTTTTATATTATTATTATTATTATTATTATTATTATTATTATTATTATTATTATTATGTAAATAATATATATATATATATATATATATATATATATATATATATATATATATATATCAGAGGTCGCGTTAGACTTTCTCATTGTCCGTCATTTTGACGGAGAGGGTTGTAAAAATTCCGTCATAACCTATTATTGCCCTTCATTTAATTAGCACATATTCTAATCGCTTTTTTCATTCATATTTTAATCATGAACTTGCACGACGAGCATATAGGCTAAATTATTCATTTATTTATTTGACAAACGAACAACTCCATCAAAATTATTGTTCAACAATTTCATGTGTTTTTTTCCCACTGACAGCGAAGGGAAGTTCTGCTGCCACACTGGCGACCGGAATTACTAGCCCCACTTCAGCCAGCGTTTTGTAGTCGGGAAACATTTCTCCTAAGGAAGTGATCAGAAGTTTGCAGGATTCTCTGAATGTGGGATTTCCCGATCCTGCAAGCACTCGTTTTACCGGGAAAAAAAATCCTGCAGCACGCGCTCCTTCTGCACCAGGGGCGCGGCTGCACCCCTCTGCGTTCCGTAGTGCTCACAAACGCGCTCTTCAACACGCTGTCAGTGGTCGGATAGCGAGATGCATTGAGTATGGTGTCTCGATTTTGTGAGCTCTGCTATCTGTGCGCAAAACCGAAAATTTCTGTGCATCTGCCTGTGTCAGCGTAATGCCACAGAACTTGTCATCTTGTAATGCCTTGTTAAATTCTGTCTCCGCCTTGCCTGGTCCAATCATCAAATCCTGTAGGCTAGCAAGGGTCATGTTCACCTTTATTAATAATATCACAACTATTTGGCCATTTAAAGAAACTTCTCACACTCAGCTGCAGTGACATTTTTGCAACTGTACGCACCAGTGACAAAGAGAAGACAAAACAAGACAATAATTAATAAGGGCAATCGCCATCAGCTGGACAGGAGTGGGAATTACAGTTAGCTACCAATTACAATAGATCGCCCTCAGCATAATCCATCAAAATGACAAATCACCTTCAGATTTTTCCGTCATTGCTGAAAAAAATCCGTCAATGACGGAAAATATTCGGTTAACGCGACCTCTGATATATATATATTAACCCAGTTCAGCATGCTTATGAGAAGAATATGGGAGGCGTTACTTTAGCACAAACCTCTGTTCCTCTTACTCATTATACCGCTTGAACGTGAGCTCATAAAATGAGTCTTGGATGACTTGTCACAGCTCATATATCGGCTTGGCTTTTAAGTCATCAGTTAGGAGTCTAATCTCAACCTCAGAAAACACACCCGCATATGCCCACGATTCATTCAGTGATCAGTTTGATGCTTACTGCATTACAAAACATAAAAGAAACTGAAAATACACTAAGATTAAAATATCTACATCTGCATAAGTGCATCAGATTTCCTGCAAAAGTCTTACTTAAATAAGTAAGGTTGCAGGTTTAAATCCTACACTGCATTTAGTATGAGTTATCATAGTTAGTATGCAAAGTTAGCATGAGTTAGTATGCAAAGTAAGACAACTGACTTTACAATTTTGAATGACAGTGTTCTTTGTGAAAACAAGAGATTTTCTGCATGAAAAGTGTGCCAATGGCAGAGAATTGTGTGTAGTGTTTTGAAAAAAGTGTGTTTTAAGTCTGCAATTTGAGTGTAAAGCAGGAATTGTGCTTGTAGTTCAGCAGAATTGCTTCAAAGGGTTGGTGCATCAGTTACATGTTGTAATCATTGTGTCTGAAATACAAGTAATTGTGTGTAAACAATTGGGAAAAACTGTGAGTGTAACACTGAACAAAAAAAGGCTTCCAGTAAGTCATTATGACAAATGGAGAAGAAGTGGTCATGGTGCTTTACATTAAGCACATCAGTGATCAACTGGTTCTTATAATTGCCTGTTCATGTGATGGTTTCTGTGTGTCATTTGAAAACAAAATACCGTTTTGAGAAGAAATTACATTGTTTTGAATGTAAAGTTTGATTTTGCAGGAGAATTGAAGGGTTTTGCCCAATGTGTGTGTGTGTTTTGTGATTTGTGTGTAGAGTTCTGACAATATGAGACATGAGTTCAGAAAATGTGTGTAAACAATTGGGGAAAACTGTAAACTGAACAGCTCAGAAGGTAAAAAATGCAGTGTCAGTGCAGGCCATTGGAGGGGGACAAGCGCGCTTCGGCACGGTTCAAGGCAACTGTACCTAGTGTGAGTACACCCTTACAACTCTTTGACTGAGCTGAGATGGCCTGATATGATTTCTGTGAAAATTGGGCTGAAGGTATAGAAAGCATTGTTTTGATTAAATGAGTCAGAATTTTGTTTCTAGATCATATGGCTCAAAAAGTTATTAGAATATAATTAGTAAAACTTACAACATCCGTGGTGCTAGAGGGATTGAGATTGAGGCTCCGAATTGATATAATAAATCTTCTGACTGTCTTCTATCTGTGTGCCAGATTTCACAACTCACTTTTTTTATCCTACTTTTCTATGGGCTTTCCAAAAAAAATAAGTCAGTAGCAGAAGAAAAAGAATGCCTTGATTACAGAGGGTGTGATCTGTGTGTGCAGACGCTGCTGGATCTGGGAGCCTCTCCGGATTACAAGGACAGTCGAGGCCTGACTCCTCTGTATCACAGCTCTATGGTGGGGGGCGACCCGTACTGCTGCGAGCTCCTGCTGCACGATCACGCTCAGGTGGGCTGCATGGACGAGAACGGCTGGCAGGAGATTCACCAGGTAACACACTTGACTGACTGTCTGTAGAAATGCTTTAAAACAGTGGCTGTATCTGAAAGCTGAAAAATGCTGCTATAAAGTCACAGCCTGAGAGGAGAGTAACAAGTCAGCTGCCTTTACTTTCAGACACAGTCAGTGTGTATTGTCAAAAGTGCTATATTAAAGGGATAGTTCACCCAAAAATGAAAAATGTGTGCTCATGTCTCACCCTTCACTTTATCATTGTTCATGTTTCAGAGTTTCTTTCTTCTGTTGAACACAAAAAAATAGGAATTTTGAAAATTTTATCTTCCTTAATAATTTGTTTTATCCTACTATGGAAGTCCAACTAGCATTCTTCAAAATAACTTCTTTTGTGTTTGAGTTGTTTTAATTTTTTGGGTTAGCTATCCCTTTAATCTGTTTGACTTCCAAACTGTGTTTTATACATAATCTGAGAGTATATCCAGGATTAAAAAATGCATTATTATATATATGAGCAATATCACATGAGTAGCAGTGCGATATGGCTGTATATCGGCACTGGTGGGAGGTGTGCATTGGCTTGAGGCCGTTATTGTGTTTATACAACAGTTCGATGGCATAATCATGTATATAAAAAAGAAAATCAAACACAGAGAAAAATCCTTTTGTAAGAGGAACTACTTCCGCCATTCGTTAACATCTGCAGCTGACGGTCAGTACAGCAGAAGCCGTTGCTACTTAAGAAACGTCACTTTAGAGCTAGTGTTTGAATGATTCTCTAGCGTAATGTCTAAAGTGAAGACAAAACAGGTGATTTTGCTCACATTTATGATTATAAGGCTGAACGGCATGAAATGCCATCAGTCTACAGAGATCTTTCAGTATTTCTCTGTTGCAACCGGGAGATCACAATAATTAACCCCGAAAAAGCCAGAGCAAGGCAAACACTACCAGATTACTACGGTATAAATACAACACTACAACATACAAATGAGAGAGATGCCACTTACTTGTTCTGTAATGATTTGTTCAGCTGTAACGCTGAAAAATGGTGGTCTCTGTCGCCATCTTGTGGCGGAACGTCAACCGTCTTTGCTCTGCTCAGTATGACAGGCTGGCTGCCAATGCGCTGAATCCCCGAAATTATGAATATTTAAAATAGGCTCTATCCTTATAAATAAACTGCATAGTTGCAATGTAAACAACTACATTCTCGCCTAAAAAAGCCTCAAAAGTACATTACGTTGTCCAACAGCTGCATTATTTGTCAAACTGTAGAGTGTCCTCTGCTTTCCACTCATGTGGGTTGAGTAATACACACGGCTATATATATACAGTTGAAACCAGAAGTTTACATACACTATAAAAAGGCACATAACCATTAAAAAAAAAAAAGAGTCAGATGTTAATGTGACTAAACTTTTTCTCTTTTAGGTAAGTTAGGATTATCTAATTAGTTTCGGTTATGCTTAATAGCAGAATAATGAGAGAGATATTTTTGAGAAATTGTTATAACTTCTTGAAAGTCAAGTTTACATATAATAAGATTATTATGCCTCTGAAAAAGCTCAGATGATGGTGTCAAGGTTTTGAAAGTTTCTGATTGGCTAATTGACAACATTTGAGTTAATTGGAGGCACAACTGTAGAATAGTATTTAAGGAAAACCTCAAACACACTGCTTCCTTGTGTGATAACATGAGAAAATCAACAAGCCAGAATCAACAAAAAAGCCAGATTACAATTTGCTAAATTACACTGGGAAAAAGAATAATTTTTAGAGACATGTCCTGTGGTCTGATGGAACTAAGATTGAACTGTTTGGCCACAATGACCAGTGTTACATTTGGAGGACAAAGGGGAAAGCTTACAAGCCTAGCAACACCATCCCAACTGTGAAGTATGGGGGCGGCAGCATTATGTTGTGGGGCTGTTTTGCTACAGGAGGGACTGGTCCACTTGCCAGCATAGATGGCATCATGAAGAAAAAAACATTATGTAGAAATACTGAAGCAACATCTCAAGACATCAGCCAGGAAATTAAAACTTGGCCACAAATGGGTCTTCCAAACAGACATGACTCTAAGCATACTGCCAAATTATTTAAAATGTGCTTTAAGGACAACAGAGTGAATGTTTTAGAGTGGCCACCACAAAGCCCTGAACTCAATCCTATAGAAAATTTGTGGGCAGAGTTGAAAAAGCTTGTGCGAGCAAGACAGCCTACAAATC
>LR812536.1:12724999-12927499 GCA_903798195.1 Danio kyathit | reverse complement strand
TCACATCTGTGGTTCGGTTCATTTGGTCAGGACTAAGGGTAACAAATGATACATTGTAGCATTTTTCTGCCCTTTTTGGGTCCTTTTCACACCACACTGATTGATTTGGTCCGAACCAGTTGAAAAGAACCAAAATGCAGTCATGTGACAAAATCCACATCACTCATTGGTCAGATGTTATTGAACGTATTTCCTAAACTGCTTTTCGATTGGTCAGAATTAACATGCGAGAAAATGACAATAGAACTCCGGCAAGTAAACAAACCGGCAGACACAAAATGTTGCTTTTTACTATGGAGGGACGACTGCGCTGGCTGATTGTGACCCTGGTCATAGTTCACTATATAGTTTGTATACATCAGACGAACTATACATTTCGAGAATGAAGCGCTGCTGCGACTGGAAAACAATGTTTTAATGCATTGCAAATGGCGAAGGCGCATCACAAGTCACTTCAGAAGGAGGCGTGAATTAATATAGCTAAACTGCTACATGGTCATCTTCTGGAAGTATTAACAACGATTCATCAGGTAATGTTTTCCTTCTCTCTCTGTTTAAAATTGTTGCTGTCAACAAAGATGGGACAGCGCATCGGACTATGGCAGCTAGATTAGTCCGAAAACGTGCAGTACTTTTTGCAGTTGGGTCTGTTTTAGTTCAGATCCTGTTCTCACCACAAATAAACCGCTCCAAGGTTCGTTTGAAAGCATACCGAGACCACCACTTTTGGTGCGCACTTGCGTGTGATTGCTACATTCACACCTGCCCAACCGAACCGCACCAAGAGGGAAAACTAATGTGTGATTCAACCGAACTAAATAAGGCAGGTGTGAAAACACCCTAATAGTAGTCCCTTTCACACAGTGATACCGGTAAATATCCGGCAAATTTCTGGAACGACTTTACCGGTAAATTTAAAAAAGTGCTGTTCACACAGGCAAGGACGTTCCGGAATTTTTCTGTAAAACATTCACACATCCATTTTAAATAGCAGTAAATGCTGACATCATTAAGCAGAAATGAGCTCTAAACGGCTGCGCTTGTATTTGTAAACATTTGACTACATTACAAATTCTGTGGATGGATAAGTATTGTGAATAACTTCGATGAAAACATATAGAGGAGCACTTTCGCATGTCGAGACAAAGAGCATAGAATTACTGTTCTAAGCTCTTTGGTCGAGATGTACATAATATGTGTGTGTGCTGCTTCACGTGCACACGTCAGAGCTTGAAGGTAAACAAACAGTGGTTTTTATCAATATTCGATCAATATTTTTTTCCACAGTTGGCAATAAGAAAGAACATAGAAACGTTATCTGACTAACATCTAGTCGCTAAATGTGTCTGGTAAAATATTCAGAGGCATTTAATTTTATAAACCGCGCAGACGTGAATGCGTCTGAATGTTCTGATTGGCTAAAGTAGACGTCTCACGTCCTTCTGCATTCACACAGTGCAGCATTCCGGACAATTACTGGTAATGTTACAACTTCTCTTTCAGGAAAATAGCCGGAACAAATTTACTGCTATTTTCAAAAAGGGCCTGTTCACACATACAGACCTTTCCGGAAAATAGTCTGTATGTGTGAAAGGGGCTATTGACTTAAAAACTGCTTTCATTCTAGCCAAAATAAAACAAATAAGACTTTCTCCAGAAGAAAAAAATATTATAGGAAATACTGTGAAAAATTCCTTGCTCTGTTAAACATCATTTGGGAAATATTTAAAAAAGAAAAAAAAAACAGGACGGCAAATCTTTTTAAATTCAAGTTCAACTGTAAGTGAAAATTACTTGTAAAGTTAATTTGATTGAACCTCAACATTTGAAGAAATAGACTTATACATTTTCCTGAACATGTTTTAATACAGTATGTATGTACAGTTTAAGTCAGAATTATTAGCCCCCCTGAATTATTAGCCCCCTGTTTATTTTTTCCCCAGTTTCTGTTTAACGTAGAAACGATTTTTTCAACACATTTCTAAACATAATAATTTTAATAACTCATTTCTAATAACTGATTTATTTTATCTTTGCCATGATGACAGTAAATAATATTTGACTAGATATTTTTCAAGTCACTTCTATACTAAAGTGACATTTAAAGGCTTAACTAGGTTAATTAGGTTAACTAGGCAGGTTAAGGTAATTAGGCAAGTTATTGTATAATGATGGTTTGTTCTGTAGACTATCAGAAAATAATATAATTTACTTTATTCTAGCCAAATTAAAACAAATAAGACTTTCTCCAGAAGAAAAAATCTTATCAGACATACTGTGAAAATGTCCTTCCTCTGTTAAACATCATTTGGGAAATATTTAAAAAAGAAAAAAAAAAATTAAAGGGGGGCTAATAATTCTGACTTCAACTGTGTGTAGTGTCATGCACATGGTTTTGTGCCAGATATGTTTGAGGTATAGAGCCAGAGCATATAAATCATCATTAACCTGATAGAAAAATTATGGATGTCATGCAACCTCCTCACTGCAGTGACAAACCTGCGTGTGTATGTGTGTGTGTGTGTGGGGTATTGTGCACTTTTCCTATCGTAATATTTATTTTTCCACTGCTCTCCCTTCCTTCTAATGTTCTCATCCATCTGTCTGACCTACACTTGTCATTTCTGAAGAGAACCTATGGCAACACAAGCAAATGTCAAGTGTGTGTCTCAATGAGGCTGCTTTTCACACATTCATAGTATTATACTTGTACATCTCTGAGTGTGTGTGTGTCTTCAAAAAGATGTGTATGTTGTCTGTCATGGGCTACTAAATGTAAATCTGAACACTTCCATTTTTAGTCTGATTTATGTGTTGACATCTGTTGCGAACCACCTATTCAAATACAGTGTGGAGCTGTTGAACTAGAGCTAACATTAGCTTAAACGCCTAGTGTGCTGCCTAGTAGGACAGTGTTTTAATTATGCTGACTTCTAGGAGAGCTTTAGCCAACTTTTAAAGCAGTATGCAGCCTTTGTATAGAGAAGGCAATGCCAGAATGCACTGCAATAAAAACATTTTACTGAGCTTGCTTTAGTTTGACATTGCCTTAATATTGTTCACTACATTACATGCTTTGATATTAGCTCTCATTGCTCAGCTTCCTATTTTACCATTTTTTTATGTGTTTTACTGTTCAGGTGATTTCAAAATACATGATTATATTCACTGTAAAAACTGACCTTAAATTCACAGTAAATTACTGGCTAATAATTACATTACTTTCACAGTAAAATACTGTGTGTAAATTAACAACAAATTACTGTGAGGTAGTTACTGTGATTGTTACATTAAATTACTGTGGAATTACACTCATATAGTGTAGCTCCACAGTAGATAGTGAAGTCCATTACTGTGATTTCACAGTATTATCTTGTAGAATTAGCAATATTTTACTGTGAAGCAGGCTTTCCTCGGCTAATCATTCTGACATTTACCCTGACTTTGAAATTATTTTGGGTGTTTAACAGTGTTCGGTTTTATGAATCAATTACTTTTCTTCCAGTTTATTACGTTTTTGGCTAAGCACAAAGTAATGTTGATTAAAAATTATTTCATATTTCCATGTTAACCTTATACAAGGTGCAGTGCACCCAAAAATGAAAATTTACTATGACATTCATGTCGTTTCAAAACAAGATGATTTTCTTTCAAGTTATTTTTAAAGATGTAAACAAAATGTTTTTGGGGCTGCGATAACATTCTGTTATTTCTAAATATTAAAAAAGTGCTAATACTAGCATACAAGTTCATTTGTACTAATGTCTATGTTGAATGAAATAAAAAGAGTTTGAATTCCTATAACTAACATGCAAAAAAATTTAGCCCTTTTTACAGTAAGTTGCTGTAATCATGCTAATTTGATTAATTTCACAATAAAATTCTGAATGCAACGCACTACTGTGATTTTTTTTTTCCTGTAAAAGTGATACTAATGTAATGTACTGTGAAAAATTACAGTAACGTTGTGAAAATCTGGAAATTTGTTACAGTATTAACATTAATATTTACATTCTTTTGTCTTTTTTGTTATTACAGCATTAGGTAACACTTTAGTAGAAGTACAATTCTCACTAATAAATTGCTTATTACTACACTCAAAAAAAAAGATTACTGCTGCTTGTTCAAACTACCTGTTTAAAATGAGCTGAAACAACACAATTCTTGTCATTTCTTTGGCCAAATTCTTTTTTTTTATGTTAAGTCCACTTAAATTTGTAAACCATTAAGTTAACTCAAGCGTTTTGTGTTGGGACAACATAATGAAATTGTATTGGTCCAGCTACCTGGTTAGGGGATTTGTAGTTCCTAGCATGCTTTGCGTGGGATTGAATTAAGAGAGGGAAATGTTGACAATAAAAGTAATCTTAGTGTAGGTGTGTAAAGTTAATAGAAAGACTTGTTAGAGTTTAATCTTCACTTTAGTTTGTAGATTTAGAAGAATTTCGTGTAATGCTTTGAGTTTTGAGATTACAACCTTGCAGAAACACCATGCTTTGGGTGTTGGCAGCTTAATTAGCAAAAATGCAGTTTGTTGCTTTGCTCAGTGAGCAATAACTGTCCTAAAATTAGTTCTGAGATCAGTCTCAATCAACTGTATACATACTGTAACTCATTAAATACGCTTAAAATTGTCTCTTTTAGTTCATTTAGTATAACTTTGAATAAAACTAAGAGACTTTGAAATGTACGGCACATAATAGACATCCATGATATTATCAGACCTTTTAGTTTAAGTTAAATAAAAATACAAATATGTTTAAACTTTTATTTGATAAAATCATGTTGGACCAACTCAATTTAATTGTGTGAATAGTTTTTTTTTAGTTGGTGCTAAACAAATTTATTAGATGAAAATCCTGCCCTCAATTAAATTGAGTTCATCCAATGAGTTATTTTTTTGAGTGTATGTTAGTGATATATTTAGGCTGTTTATTAATGCTTATAATGTATATTTTCTGTACATTCCTATTCATTTCCACTACCTACAGTTGCAATCAGAATTATTCAACCCCCTGATTTATTAGCCCCTCTGTTTATTTTTTTCCCCAATTTCTGTTTAATGGAGAGAAAAAAATTCAACACATTTCTAAACATAATAGTTTTAATTACTCATCTCTAATAACTGATTTATTTTATCTTTGTCATGATGACAGTAAATAATATTTTACTACATATTTTTCAAGACACTTCTATACAGCTTAAAGTGATATTTAAAGGCTTAACTAGGTTAATTAGGTTAACTAGGCAGGTTAGGATAATTAGGCAAGTTATTGTATAATGATGGTTTGTTCTGTAGACTATCGAAAAAATATATAGCTTAAAGGGGCTAATAATTTTGTCCTTAAAATTGGTTTTAAAAATTTAAAAACTGCTTTTATTCTAGCCGAAATAAAACAAATAAGACTTTCTCCAAAAGAAAAAATATTATCAGACATACTGTGAAAATTTCCTTTTTCTGTTAAACATCATTTGGGAAATATTTAAAAAAGAAAAAAAAATTCAAAGGGGGTTCAATAATTCTGATTGCAACTGTAAGCTCAACTACTACCTTATATTAATAATCAGCAAATAAGACGTTTATTGAGCTAAAGATCTTAGTTAATGGTTTGTTGACAGCGAGAATAGAACCTTAAAGTGGGACTTTTTGAATTACATTTTATTTTAATGTTTTATTTGTAGTTTTTACTTTTTATGTTTGCATTTTAAATGTAGTTTAAAAAAATAATAATTTAGCTTTAGTGATTTTTTTAAAATGTATAAATATAATCTGCATTATATATATTTGTACTATATTTGTATTTGAAAATCACACAAAGCAAAAAAAAAATAATAATAAAATTATATATATATATATATATATATTCTTCTGTTTTTCACAAAGTTAAACTAAATAAAAAATATAACTTTATTAAAATATTTAATTATTTATATTTATATTTTTTGATATATAAAAAATAAGTTATAAATATACAATTTTGTTATAAGACAGCAAAAACTAAATAATAATAATAATAATAATCAAAATAATGGTAATAATAAATCATAAAACATTCGTTCATTCATTTTCCTTTTCAGCTTAGTCCCTTTATTCATCAGAGGTCGCCACAGCGGAATGAACCGCCAACTTATCCAACAAATATTTCACAGCGGATGCCCTTCCAGCTGCAACCCAGTACTAGGAAACATACACAATCATTCCCACACAGACTTTGGCCAATTTAGTTTGTTCAATTCACCTATAGTGCATGTCTTTGGATTGTTGAGGAAACTGGAGCACCCGGAGGAAACCTACGCCAACACAGGGAGAACATGCAAACTCCACAAAGAAATGACAACTGACCCAGCCGGGACTCTAACCAGAGACCTTTTTGCTGTAAGGCCACAGTGCTAACCACTGAGCCACCGTGTCGCCCCAATCATAAAAAGAAAAAAAGTCAACTTAGCTAGTCAATCATTTATCACTTGTCATATTTCTTGTAGCTGAACCTGTTTAGCAGTGATGGATTATGGACCTTTAGACAGCGGGTGACCACACACAGCATTAGAAATGTTGTCAAACCACAAGAGACGGCCACAACCCTCTCCCCGATCACATGGGCAAAAATGAGCAAACACAACACTGAATGTTAATTGGCCCCTGTGCTGGAGGCCGATTGGTCCTCTCAGGATCTCACAGCTGGAGGCCCCTGGGAGTCCCTCACATGGCCAATCACTAATCCTGCCTCTCTTTCCATCTCTCTCTTTTCCACTCTTCCTCCAGCACACAGCATTTACGCAGTTTTTCTACATCCCACACTCCATTAGTATGCAGAGAGGACACGTTTTTGAATTATGGTGGAAAGAAAAGTGACATTGATAACACCAAACAAAGGCAAACAGTTCTGCTCTGCTCTTTCTCGTTTAATAAAGCGAGAGCATCGGGATGTGAGAGTGAGGTGTGTGTGTGTATGCGTGAAAGAGAGAGGCAACAGCTTTTGTTTTACTCATTAACATGATTTTAGCTCTGCGCAGACTGCAGATTGACTAAACGGAAACAGCCACTCCAGTGTAAAGTTGTTTTTTTTATGTGTGTGTGTGTGTGTGTACAGTATGTGTGCAGGTTTGTCGTCCTCACTAATATAGAACAATCTGTTGGTTAAACCTGACTATGACCAGTCCTTACTAGTTAAAATCGAATGTCTCTAATGATTTTACACTGATTTAATTAGATTAGATTAGATTAGATTCAACTTTATTGTCATTACACATGTACAAGTACAAGGAAACGAAATGCAGTTTAGGTCTAACCAGGAGTGCAATAGCAGCAAGTGCAGGATACAGGTATAAGTTATAAAGTGCAGTTATAGAAAAACTATGGTGATATTTCAGATGGATGTACTATGAACATTATATACAGGTTGTATTAGCTATGAACAGAGATTTACAATAGATGGATATATGTACAGGTTGCTATTAATAATTAGAAGTGTGCAGATAGATAAACAATTACAAATTTATATGTACAGTTGGTATGTACATAATTACAAATGTGCAGTGGGTATGTACAGTTCAAATAAATGAATCAGTGCAATGAATATGTGCAATTTTTAAATAGTGCAATGATTATGAGGAGTATAAGTTATGAGGAGAGTGGGGGGTGTATCAGGGGGGCAAAGAGTCAGTGGGGGGCAGAGTTCAAAAGGGAAACAGCTCTGCGGAAGAAGCTGTTCCTTAGTCTACCGGTTTTTGTCCGGGGAAGCCTGAAGCGCCTGCCAGAAGGCAGGAGAGAAAACAGTCTGTGAGCAGGGTGAGAGGAATCTTTAAGAATACTGCGTGCTCGGCGCAGACAGTGTTTCCTCTGAATGTCCTCTATGGCTGGCAGTGTGGTCCCTGTGATGCGTTGGGCAGTTTTCACCACCCGCTGCAGTGCCTTACGCTCCGCAACCGAGCAGCTTCCATACCAGACTGTGACACAGTTCGTCAGGATGCTCTCTATTGTGCAGCGGTAGAAGTTCACCAAGACGGCTGATGACAGCTGGTTCTTCTTAAGTTGCCTTAAGAAAAATAGGCGCTGGTGAGCCTTCTTGACCAGGCTGGAGGTGTTGGTGGTCCAGGAAAGGTCCTTTGAGATGTGGGTCCCCAGGAACTTGAAGGATGAGACAGGCTCGACGGCCATCCCATTGATGTGGATGGGATCATGTGAGCCTGTTCGTCCCTTTCTGAAGTCCACAATGAGCTCCTTGGTCTTGTCGGTGTTAAGGAGCAGATTATTGTCGGTGCACCAGGTGGCCAGATGCTGTATCTCCTCCCTGTAGGCAGTCTCATCATTGTCGCTGATTAGACCAATCACTGTGGTGTCATCTGCAAATTTGATGATGGTGTTAGAACTGTTCACAGGCCTACAGTCGATGGTAAAAAGGGAGTAGAGGAAGGGGCTCAGCACACAGCCCTGTGGTACACCAGTGTTGAGTGTGATGGTGGTGGAGCAGATGTGGTCTGATCTAACATTCTGAGGTCTGTTAGTCAGAAAGTCCATAACCCAGTTGCAGAGAGACGTGTCGATATCCAGGTCTCTAAGTTTGATCATTAACTTAGAGGGTATGACAGTGTTAAATGCTGAGCTGAAGTCAACAAACAGCATTCGTGCATAAGTGTTTTTATTGTCCAGGTGTGTGAGTACAGAGTGCAGTGCTATGGAGACTGCATCTTCTGTGCTCCTGTTGCCACGGTAGGCAAACTGATGTGGGTCCAGTGTGGATGGCAGAGAGTCTTTCAGATGTGCCAGGACCAACCGCTCGAAGCACTTCATGATGATGGGTGTGAGTGCTACAGGGCGGTAGTCATTCAGGCATGTTGGGCTGGAGTGTTTCGGCAGCGGCACAATGGAGGTGGTTTTAAAGCATGTTGGCACAGCTGCTAGGTTAAGGGACAGGTTGAAAATGTCTGTTAATCCAAAGCGACTTATAATTAAGGAGGCATTCAGAAATTCAACAAGAAGCTTCTTTCCACAGACTATCAGGCTGATGAGCACTTAACACACTGTAACATTTAAATGTTACTACTATTATTTTCTGATTTATTTATTCACTTTCTTGCATTGTGTATTGTTTGGTATGTTGATGTTGTAATATTGCTTCCGACCTCTGGGGGGCGCTAGGTTGATTTGCACCTGTATAAAGAGCCACTTACCATAGAGTAAGATGAGTGTTTGGTAGTGGTGGGCAAAGCTAGGCTTCATGAAACACTGAAACAGTCGAAGCAAATGTGTCAAAGCTTCGAAACGTTTCTAAACCCCACTCTACAGTGACACCTAGTGGTCATTTTTTTATGTATTGCACAGGAACAGCTTCAGCAAAGAACAGTTGAGCAAATTGAGGTATTAAAACCCACTGAACCTTCAAGTGATTTAGTGGATTATTTATTTTAGCGGTTAGGGTTCCTGACTACCATGTGGGATTTGTGGGTTCGAATCTAGGCTGATATAGCTGTTTTGAAATGCTTTAATAACAGTTTGAATTGCTCTGTTCTTGTATTGTTTTGTTTCAACATTGGTCTGACATCCGAATAAACACTTTGTCAATAAATAAGTCTTGTTTTAGTCATAAAACAGGGTTGTTGCTAGATCAGACACGGTTGTGGCCAGAAGTTAACAAGAATTATTTTTATTATTCATTAAATTTTCCATTTATTGTATTTTATTAATGTCTACCCAAAACCTAAACCGAACCATCACAGTAATGTAAAAATATTAATTATTGTTTAACGGTGTTACAAAAATGATGCTAAATTGATGGTCTATCAGCAGCATCCTATCTAGACTCCACCATAAAACAGTAACATGATTAAAATACATAAAATCATGATTTCGGAGTATTTGTACAAGTCGGGATTCGAACCCAAAAGTCATTTGAAGCACAGTAATGTGCACACGCACGGTCCACTAGGCCATATAAGACAGAAGTGATTGATTGCAGATTCGCCAGGTCACGAAACGCTTCTGAACTGATCGATGCTTTGAATCGCTTTAGTCACGTGACCAGGTGTTTCGAAACAGTTTAGTCACGTGACCTGGGTGTTTCGGATCATGCTTCGGTGCAGTGTTTCGAAACACTTGCGCTTCGGGATCTCGATACTGTGTCGAAACATCAGTTTCACGTCAGCCATCCCTAGTGTTTGGTAGAGTGTACACCGCATGGATCACTTTCGCTACCGGCCTTCGCATTCAGTCCAATGTTGAGAACTCTTGCCGTTATCGCTCAATAGTAAGTATATGTGTCTTTACCTGATGGGTTGTGATAAGCAGTTACTTATGTCAATTTTGTTTGTTTGTTTTAGAAAGGACTGTTTATATTTTGCTATCATTTTGCGTCTTTCGGCTTGCTGTTTTCATTTGGAGTTAAGCAATACTAAGCTTATCCAACTTCTCGGGAAGCAACATCATCTCACTCAACAGAGGGCAACTTTATGCATATAGGAAAGACATCAACGGTCGCTTTCCTAACAGTGTCAGGACATTGAAAAGAAATTGCATCACTCTCAAGTGCTCATAACGATAAGTTGTTACTGACATTATTTAGAAAGACTAATTAGATTCTGACTTTGCAATGCCTTGTTTTTTTTTGTTTTTTTTTTTGTGATTTTTTGTTTGATGATAAAACACATGTGGGTAAAATAAAGTTTACACTTGCTATAATTTGTTTCAAGAGTGTTTATTCAGTCAGCCAAATTTCTGTAAAACCCCCTCAGAGTAATACCAATTCAAAGAGAGGAGGTGTTGCAGATGGCGCCCGAACAGGGACGGCTGTGAAAACTCTAAAAACAGATAGTGTTTTTTATTTTTGGTCCCATTGATAAAAATACATTTTTGGCTGTACTGTTAACTCTGCTGAAACAAATTATATTAGCCCTTCATTTGCCATGGATGAGATGACCCAATCATTGATTTCTCTGATGAAATCTTTAGTCAGCGTAGAGACCCTGTTGCCAACCTTATTGACACATTAAGTGAGTTATATATAGATTCTGAAGATGAGAGAGGAAGTGTAGATGTATCTGCTGTACAGAATTCTGAAAAAGTTACAGACATTGAGGACTTGCCACCACCTCCACCACTTGAATATCATGAACTCAATGAACTTGAATAACACAAACTCTTTCCTTACCCCTCACTGCATACCATCAAGATGTAGCATGCACTGCACTTTAACCAAATCCTCACTTAAAACAATATTGCCTACAATAATTTTCCACCAAAAGTCAAGCTGTGTGTACACATTTTTGACTGTGTACTTGTCTATCTGTGCCTACGTGTGTGTAATGTGTTTTTCTTAACACAATTTTCAAGAGTTCACACTTAGCTGATGGTTGATGTTAAAGCTTGTTTGGCATGCTGTCCCGGGAGAGAGCCCTGAGATCATAAGATCCTCGAGCACTGGGCTCTCTCCCGTTTGCAGGAGAGTTTGAGTTTAGGTAGATCTCGATGAACTCCCCCAGTTTATTTCTGGCTAATGACAGAAATAGGACGGCTAAGGAGAGATGTACGCTTGCTAAGCGCTTGGCTATGGTATCAATTTGGTATGTTCAATTTACTTAGGTTGCGTGTTTTTGGACTGTGGGAGGAAACCAGAGAACCCGGGGAAACACAGGGCACAGGGAGAACGAGCAAACTCCGCACAGAAATTTCAACTGGTTCAGTATGGACTTTAACCACAGACATTCTTGCTGTGAGGCGACAGTGCTGATCACTGGGCCAATGTGTCGCCCATCTGGAAAGGAGGGGGAGTAGAGGTGGGTAGGGAGGGATTCTTTGAGATGAAGATACTGGGATAAGAAAACTCTGGTTATTTATAGTGAGTTAGGAATCATCTGATTGGTAAATCAATCATGAGCAATCATTATAAATAAACGTCACATTGTCTTTCGCATATGTATTGTCTTTTACGTATTACTGAGAACATTGCTAATCGTATATTGTCGATGTCATTGTATTTTGCACTGCCTGGAGCCAGCACCTAAGCTTTTAGCTCATCATAGCACACATGCTGCTGATGATGTGACAATAAAAGTGATTTGATTTGATTCGAGAAGAGGCAATACATAAAGTGCTAATTATACAAAGGAACTGTGTTCAGAGAATTTAGTGCTAGAGTAAGGAGTTTTATGTAAAACATAATTTTGTTTTGTTTGTTTTTTTTGAGAGAGAGTGTTTCTACAGGTGGTTTGTCAAGCCCACTCGCCTGTGTAAAGCACACTTCATAAGTGCACAAGGTTTTTTATGGAATGATTGTACAAATATGTCTTCCAAATGTGCAAAATTGTTTTAGATTTTTAGTTTTAACAGTATATGGGTCTAATTTGGAAACAAAATATCATTAACCTGATGCAAAACAACTGCGAGATGCCCCAATAATAAGTTCAAAGTGTATTCATTCATTTATTCATTTTCCTTCGGCTTAGTCCCTTTATTTGTCAGGGGTCGCCACAACGGAATGCTTATCCAGCATACGTTTTACGCAGTGGATGCCTTTCCGGCCGCAACACAGTACTGGGAAACACCCATACACTCTCACATTCATACTCATACACTACGGCCAATTTAGCTTATCCAATTCACCTTTAGCACATGTCTTTGGACTGTGGGGGAAACCGGAGCACCCACACCAACACGGGGAGAACATGCAAACTCCACACAGAAATACCGACTGACCCAGCCGGGACTCAAACCAGCGACCTTCTTGCTGTGAGGCGACAGTGCTAACCATTGAGCCACGTGTAAACATGAAACTTTTTTAAAAAAATGCAAGGGAAAAACATTTTTGTTTTTGGCTTCATTGTTGTTCATTGTTCATAGATTGTACACAAGATTCCAACACTGAATTTAGGAGGAAAGAAGCTCAGACACTGAACAATGATGAATCGTTCTAATGTGCTTTGACTACTTGTGTTCATGGGCACTATCAACTGCAATGTACTTTGAAAAACTGGAATGTACTTTGAAAATATATGCATTAAAATGTTACAAAGTTAGGTCTACACATTCACTGTGTTGATGAAATTTATATTATGTACACTGGACACATACAGTGCATCCGAAAAGTATTCATACTGTAGCACTTCCCTTTTTTCACAATTCTTTGTTACAGCCTTATTTCAAAATTGATTAAATTCATTTATTCCCTCAAAATTCTACACACAATACCCCATAATGACAATGTGAACAAAGATTTTTTGAAATTGTTGCAAATTTATTCAAAATAAAAACCTGAAAAATCACATGTATAGAAGTATATACAGCCTTTGCCGTGAAGCTCTAAATTGAGCTCAGGTATATTCTGTTTCCCTGATCATTACTGAGATGTTTCAGCATTAATTGGAGTTCACCTGTGGTAAATTCAGTTGATTGAACATGATTTAAAAAGGCATACACCTGTCTATATAAGGTCCCAGGGATGACTGTGCATGTCAAAGCACAAACCAAGCTTGAAGACAAAGGAATTGTCTGTCAACCTCCAAGACAGGATTGTCTCAAGGCACAAGGCTGGGGAAGGTTACAGAAACATTTCTGCTGCTCTGAAAGTTCCAACGAGCACAGTGGCCTCCATAATCCGTAAGTGGAAGATGTTTGGAACCACCAGGACTCTTCCTAGAGCTGGCCGGCCATCTAAGCTGAGTGATCGGGGGAGAAGGGCCTTAGTCAGGGAGGTGATCAATAACCCGATGGTCACTCTGTCTGATCTCCAGCGTTCTTCTCTGGAGAGAGGAGAACCTTACAGAAGGACAACCATCTGTGCGACAAATCCACTAATTAGATCTGTATGGTAGAGTGGCCAGACGGAAGCCACTCAGTAGTCTAGAATTTGCCAAAAGGCATCTGAAGGACTCTCAGACCATAATAAACTAAATTCTTTGGTCTGATGAGATTAAAATTGAACTCTTTGGAGTGAATGCCAGGCGTTACGTTTGGAGAAAACCCCGCTCATCACCAGGCTAATACCATCCCTACAGTGAAGCATGGTGGTGGCAGCATCATGCTGTGGGGATATTTTTCAGCAGCAGGAACTGGAAGACTAGTCAGGATAGAGGGAAAGATGAATGCAGCAATGTACAGAGACATCCTGAATGAAAACCTGCTTCAGAGTGCTCTTGACCTCAGACTGGGGCGACGGTTCATCTTCCAGCAGGATAATGACCCAAAGCACACCGCCAAAATATCAATGGAGTGGCTTCACAACAACTCCGTGAATGTCCTTGAGTGGCCCATCCAGAGCCCAGGCCTAAATCCTATTGAACATTTCTGGAGAGATCTGAAAATAGCTGTACACCGTCGCTTCCCATCCAACCTGATAGAGCTTGAGAGGTACTGCAAAGAGGAATGGGCAAAAATTCCCAGAGACAGGTGTGCCAAGCTTGTGGCATCATATTCAAAAAGACTTGAGGCTGTAATTGCTGCAAAAGGTGCATCAACAAAGTATTAAGCAAAGGCTGTGAATACTGATGTACATGTGATTTTTCATGTTCTTAATGGCACTGTACACTAGCAAATGTGTAAAAAAAAAAAAAGTACACTTTGGGCTATTTAATAAAACGTGTGTGTGTGTGTGTCTTCAGGCTTGCCGTCACGGACATGTGCAGCATCTGGAACACCTGCTGTTTTACGGAGCGGACATGAGCGCTCAGAACGCTTCTGGAAACACTGCCCTGCACGTGTGTGCTCTCTACAACCAGGTAAAACACACTCATTCAATCATACTGTATGCATTCCCTTAGCAACCAGATAGCACACACACATACACACATATATCTCCAGGCTCAGATGTCTGCATATCCGCAAGGACACACACTCAGTCATTCAGCCTGAAATATCTGCACTCGCTCAACCAGAAAAAAAAAGCTCTGTACACACATGTGGCATTTGCATAATATGTATAATATGTTGTCAGTATCAGAGGTAATGAGCGTAAAACAAAAGCAGCAAGGTCACATTTTAGTTCATGCAGTCACACAGCCATACAAAGCATGATCTAATCCTCAGGTGTGTGTGTGTGTGTGTGTTTGTGTGTGTGGAGGCTCATGCATTTTAATTCCGCTCTTATTAAGTATTAATGGATGCTTCAACAAACACACACACCCCACACAAACACCACAAACACAAAAGACAGGGCTTTAGGAACACCCGAAACACATTTCAAGTCACAGAACTCACGTGTACTGAATGTTTGTATCTCTGTCTTGAATCTGCTGAATCTCTCTGTCGTGTCTGTGAGCTTCATTTGAATGCTGGTGTCAGCTGATATTTTGGAGAAAACAGTGTTGTATTATTTTTTACATGGTTTTTTGAATGTTACGTGGAAAAGAAAAGTGTGTGTGTTTATGTGTGTACATATATACAGTTTAAGTCAGAATTATTAGCCCCCCTGTATATTGTTCCCCCAATTTCTGTTTAACAGAAAGAAGAGTTTTTCCAACGCATTTCTAAACATTATAGTCTCTATTTTAGCGATCTAGGTGCAAAGTCTAAAGCGCAATGGTTTAAAAGTATTAAGGGCATGTCCAAATCCAATTTTGCTATTTTAAGGATAAAAAATACGGAAAAAAACAGGGTTGTGCTTATTGTCTTAATGAGTTCTGGGTGTGTTTTGTGTGTTTCATAACATGCATTAAACCAATTAGAGTCTCATCTCCCATTCCCTTTAAGAGACAGTTGCGTCGATCCATAGCGCATTTGCTTATATGGTGGACTTTGTAAGTGGAAAAACTGAACGCTTCACTAGCGAGAAAACAGTTAAACAGACCATCTGCAGCGCAGGGATAAAGAACGAGCCTCCTTCATTCGGCCTCTTTACTTTCTCTTTTACTCTTTACTTTACTCCTTTTCTTTCGTGGAGGAAGGAAATGGTGGAAACTCACACCACAGAAGACATCCATTAGCCTACATATTTAATTTTGTTTGTTAAGCACAAAGATTTGTTTCAAAACTATTTTTTTAATTCAGTTCAAATTTCCAACAAATGAATAAATGAACAATAATAACTAAGTATGGTTAGAAGAAAAGAAGAAGAAATGGAGTTATATCCAAACATGTCCTATTCTTATGCCCCATATGTCTCCAAAACCCGACAGGTGGAAAAATCTAAACTTGTTTTTATTAAAACAAATAAAAATGTGCATATAATAAATACTAGTGGTGGGCCCTTAACGTGCTGCGTTAATGCAATACATTTTTATTGGGCGATTTTAAAAAGATATTGCCGTTAATCTATTCTCAAAGTTGGGTTGGGAGATGGGTCTATTCTATGCAAGCTATGATGACTCTCACCTTGATATTTTAGCGCGGATGTATACCTGACCGGTTAGCCATCTGACAAAAAAGTGCCCTTCTGAATCAAATCAACAGGATGCCCTTCTGGATCTTTCACTTACTTTGAAGACACTACTGACTACGCTTACATGGACATCTGTAATCTAGTTATTTGCCTAATAGACAATAATATAATTAAGGTGTTTACGTGAAGTGCTTTCATGTAAGAGTTTCCTGTAATTTTGGGTGACTTTAACTGCAGTTCGGCGTTTCACCTTCACTCATGAAAATTTCATTCATGCCCCCGTGACAAACTGGAGTATTAGACGCAAATAAGGAGTAAGGACTGGTGAGAGTGTTATGGAATTTTTATAACGCACGCTGAATGGAAAGAAAAAACCTTCGCATTTCACGATGTGTGTGTGTATGTGTGTGCGGTCCTTTACTGACAGCCGTGCATGTGGATTTTGTCCGAAAATATGGCGAAAAGTCCTACATGATGAAAATAGTTTGATTGCGGTGTTTACTTCAATAATGCCACTAATATCTGCATACTCCAAGTCTTAATTCCATTTCTGCTTAGTTCAGTTATGACTTTAGTCGGATTAAAGTAATCAGAAATCGAGCTTATGTAGGCCTACAGTTCAAAATTCATGTTTAACTGAATAAACAGTTAGTAAACACCAGTACATCTTATTGAACATAATTTATTTTCATCACCAATTATCACAGTAGAAGTTTCTTAAGCAGTTTGTGATGCATTTTGGAACCCCTGGTCTAATGCGCCACCTGGCTTGAGAGAGCCATTTTAATCTAGATTAATCTGGACTTAAGACAAGCTTTTAGTTGGTCAGCGGCGCAGTCTATATCAGTTCCTGAAAATATCAACGTGCCAACAATACGCCTTAACACACCTCGTTTATAGACCGGCACACGCATGAGTCTACAAAGTGCTGCAAATGGATTTGCTATTTAAACAACGTAGCGTAAAACGTGAAAATTAGGGTTGCGCTGATCTGAAAATAGCAGCAAATCACACCAAACACGTCTTGCGCCTTATTGCGCCGGGTGTATGATAGGGGCCAATTGTTTTAATAACTAATTTCTAACAACTGATTTCTTTTATCTTTGCCATGATGACAGTATATTACATTTTACTAAATATTTTCCAAGATACTAGTATTTAGCTTAAAGTGACATTTAAAGGCTTAACTAGGTCAATTAGGCAAATCATTGTATAATGATGGTTTGTTCTGTAGAAAATTAAAAAATAATGCTTAAGGGGGCTAATAATATTGACCTTAAAATGGTTTTAAAACAATTAGAAACTGCTTTTATTCTAGCTGAAATAAAACAAATAAAACTTTCTCCAGAAGAAAAAATATTATAGGAAATACTGTGAAAAAATTAATTTAAATATGATTTGGGAAATATTTGAAAAAAGAAAAAAGTCATAGGAGGGCAAATCATTTTGACTTCAACTGTATATGAAAAGTTCCGATCCAAAAAGTGCTATCCGGGATTTTCCTCTAAAATTGATACTGTTTTTCTCAGCCTTATTGTAGGTTCAATAATTTAACTTTTATAGCAAATAAGTTTTTTCCTTTCCCCACATCCCACGCCTTTGTGTGCTTTCACCCACCGCTGTTCGTAGGCGTGTCTGTGACCAGCGCCCCCTGGCTGCAAGACCAGATGACTGCCACCTTTATCAGACTATATCCACATCCCCTGTTCCCATCCCCTGTTGCGATATTATGTTGATGTCTATGTGTTTAGGTGCTTGTGCTGGGGCTTTTTCCCCCCTGATCTCACACTACCCTACTTCAACAGCAGTCTGAGAGAGGCTTTTTTTCGCTTCCCTCTTCCCTAATGTATCTTATTTCCTCTTTCTAAAAGCTACCTCTCGTCTGACCTGTCTTCCCCTAAAATGTGTGATGTTTGTGTAAGGTCGAGGGGGTCCAATTTCACTGCATTTAAAAGTGTGACAAATAAAGGCTTTTCATCAGAATCAGAATCAGTTTTATTGCCAAGTGTGCTCACACACACACAAGGAATTTGTTTTGGCAACAGAAGCTTCCAGTGTACATAAAGTGACAACAAAAAATTAAATATGAGAAAAGAAAAAGCCGATAAAACTTAAACATTAAACAGAGATGCAGTTAGTCAAAGGATCTGAATGTTGAGTTGTATGTACAGGTTTGTTATAAATATAAAGGTTATAAGGTGCTGTGTACAAATGTGTGTGAGAAAGTATTGCATTGTATACTGTTATAAGGTGCTGTGTGCAAGTGCGTATGAGAAAGTGTTGCTCCTTTATTGCACAGTAGGGGAATATTTAACTGTTCATGAGGTAGATGGCCTAAGGAAAGAAACTTTTCCTGTGTCTGGCTGTTTTTGTGCTTGGTGCTCTGTAGCGCCGCCCAGACGGTAACAGTTCTAACAGGTAGTGTGCTGGGTGTGAGGCGTCCAGAGTGATTTTGCGAGCCCTTCTACTCACTCTGGAAAAGTACATTTCTTGAAGTGTAGGAAGGGCAGTGCCAATGATTCGTTCAGCAGTCTAGACTATTCGCTGTAGTCTACGGTGGTCAGTTTTGGCAGCTGAGCTGAACCAGACTGAAGTGATTGAAGTGCAGAGGATGGATTGGATGACAGCTGAGTAGAACTGTACGAGCAGCTCCTGCGGCAGGTTGAACTTCCTCAGCTGACGAAGGAAGTACAGTCTCTGCTGGGCTTTCTTCACAATAGAGTCTGTGTGAATGTCCCACTTCAGATCCTGACAGGTGGTGGTGCCCAGGAACCTGAATGACTACTGCAGCCACAGTGCTGTTCATGATGGTGAGTGGGGGGAGTGCATGGGGGGTTTCTCCTAAAGCCCACTATCATCTCCACTGTTTTGAGCGTGTTCAGCTCCAGGTTGTTGTATCTGCACCATAAACCCAGCCGCTCCACCTCCAGTCTGTATGCAGACTCGTCGCCGTTTAGGATGAGGCCGATAACAGTAGTGTCATCCGCAAACTTCAAGAGCTTGATGGAGGGGTCTTTTGCGGTGCAGTCCTTGGTGTACATCATCATCATCATTATATTTAAAGTGAAATAACTGAACATAAACACAGAAGGCTGAGAAAAATGCTCATTGTCGAAGAAACTTTCAGACAGCACTTAGAAGTTTTTGCATCTGAACTCTTGTGTATGTGTTTTTGTTTGAATGTGCATATCGTGACAGATTTGTTCTTAATTACCATTCTGGTATATGCTAAAATGGAAACTTATAGTGTGGAAAGTTTATACTGTTTTCTGATAAGCCAAAAGCTTTCTTTTATTTCACTTAACCATAGCTCGTTAGAATTAGTTTTATATAAAAGCATTCAACGTCTTCAGTACAACTTATTCTCCTAGTGTGTGTGTGTGTGTGTATGTGTGTGTGTATGTGTGTGTGTGTGTGTGTGTGTGTGTGTGTGTGTGTGTGTGTGTGTGTGTGTGTGTGTGTGTGTGTGTGTGTGTGTGTGTGTGTGTGTGTGTGTGTGTGTGTGTGTGATTTCTAGTTTTACAGCAGTGGATTCTGTTTATCTTCATTCTGCTCATTATAATGAGATTAAACTACAGCTGACCTGCACTAATGTAACATCCAGTCTGGATGAAGTCAGTTGCAAACAGATCAATAACATCCAAACAGCACAAACAGAAAGAAAAGAGGACACCGTGCAGTGACCTCTACTTCTGCAATGTACAAATAGGAGTATTAAAGCAAGAACTTAGATCATAGTTTCTGCTGTTGATGTATATTGGGTAACATCGTTTCTTCAGGTTATGGTTTGATTTTTTATTTTTTTAGTCAAACACAATCTCACATGTGATGCACCAGAAGTGTTGAAGTGGTGTGACAGACGCAAGAATAAGAGCTGCTGACACAGCAAGGAAAAGTGACTCACTATAAATATAGCAAAGAACTTTGTTTCACTGCGTGGTGAAGGACAAATTTGCTGGAAATTGTCTTCAGATAAATCTGTCAAAAATCCAATATTCTCTTAAAGAGGATTTTTAAAAAATATTTAAAATAATCTCCAAAATCTGTACTATATAATCAGCTAGCATGTTTTTGTACGTTTCAGTAATAATTAAAAGTAATTTTATTCTGTCAGTCAGGTAGAAGTCACCTTGCTTGTTTTCAAGGCAAATGTTTACTTTCAAAAAATGTACTAAAAGGTCCTTAGAAGTTAGCAAAGAGCTTAGAATGACCAAGAGGCGATACTCAATAGAACGTTCCATTGCAACAGCAACGCCCAGCAACAGCCCCGGATTCCACCATTTTGGAGTGAAAGCGATCGGCTGTCCATTGGATCTTATTGCTGTCGCGATGGCAAGCAGCTGCTGTATTTTTTATTTATTTATTTAAAAAAGCGCATTAAAGCTGAGATACAACCTGAAAGCAACAATACAACACTTACTATCACAATCATCAGCACTTTTAATAGTTTATTTTACAGACTTGCTGTTATTTTACAGAAATGCTGTTGTTCTATTGGAGTTTTTATTCCAAAATGGCCGCCGCGCCATCTAGTGGCTGTTTCCCAATTCGCCCATGAGTGTTGTCTCTTGGTCATTCTATGCTCTTTGAAGTTAGCTAAACATCTAAGCCTTGACTAAAATTTGAGCTTAAGTGTTTTGTTTGTTTGTTTGTTTGTTTGTTTTTTACAATTTATTGTGTTAAGGAAAGGGAGAAAAAGAGAAAAGAAAAATAAAGGTCACAAAAAGACTGAAATATGTTTAAAAGTTGTAATTTAGGGGTATGGTAAGAATATATGTATAAAATAAACAGCTTTTATTCAGGTAATTTAAAAAGTCCACGATTGAGTTTGTATGAAATTATTCAAGATACTTTAGGGACGAATTTGCTAGAAAAACTCAATAGCTTAAAATTACTCTTAAACAAAATACAAATACATGTTTACGTAATATTAAAGTTTGCTTATGAGAAATTTTCTAAGCAGTATCCTTCTATAGTGATTTCTTTCTTATGGTGGAGTCATGAACACTCACCTTAATTAAGGCAAGTTAGGCCTGCAGTCCTTTGGATGTTATTGTGGGGTCTTTTTTGACATCTTAGATAAGTTGTTGCTGCGCTCTTTGGGTAATTTTGGTCAGCCGGCTACTCCAGGGATGATTCTTCACTGATCAATGTTTTTGCCATTTGCAGATAATGCCTCTCACTATTTATGTTTCACTATTTACGAATGAACTTTATGCGCAAAACTGGATTATCGGATAAAAGACGTGCGAATAAAGCTGCGTTTCCATCCAACGAGTCAAAGCAAACAAAATGATCACTTCCTGATTAACTGGCGCCAAATATCCACAGTAAAAGCTGAATTTGCTACAGTGGGAGAAGCTGCGTGAATCTTCTCTTCATTTAATAAATGACTTGCGCCTCAGAAGACAATCCCGACATGCAGTGAACGCACGGTGGCATTTGAAGGTGTCAGACGCATTAGACAGAGGTCATTAATAATATAATAACACTAATCCTTAAACGGTAAGGCGTTTTAGAATGACCAAAACAACATTTCAGATGGTTTATAATGTGCTCAGCCTGCTAGTTTGTCCATTTACACACATTTTTATCATCACATGATCTCTTATAACAAAATCACATGACTTTTTTTATAATGCACACACTGGAATTTGTGCAGTAAAAGTGTTTCCATCGTAGTTTATGCGCATCTTTTCTTATCGAATAAAAAGTTTATCCTACTCAGTTATGCACATATGTTTTTTATGCGCATTTTCAAAATTTATGCGCATCATGGCGTTTCCATCAACCGTTTTTTATGCGCATATCCAAAATGCGTATAAAAATAGGTGGACTGAAACATGGCTATTGTTGTTCACTGCAGTCCCAAAGCTTTAGAAATGGCTTTATAAACATTTCCAGACTGATAGATCTCAATTATTTTCTTCCTCATTTGTTTTGAGGTTCTTTCAATCTCTGCATGATGTCTATCTTTTTGAAGATCTTTTGGTCTACTTCACTTTGTAAGGCAGGTCCTATTTAAGTGATTTCTTGATTGTGAACAGGTGTGGCAGTAATCAGGCTTGGTGTGGCTTGAGAAATTTGAACTCGGGTGTGATAAACCACAGTTAAGTTATGGGCTGCGTCCGAAATTGCATGCTTCCATACTATATAGTACACTAAAAAACAGTATGTGAGCCGAGTAGTATGTCTGAATTCATAAAATTCGGAAAAACAGTAAGCGAGAAGTACCAGGATGTACTACTTCCGGACAGATTCTGAAGTGCACATCCGATGGACGCTACGCTATCCCATGATGCACCGCGAGAGAATTCATGAATAGGAGTGAATCGACACAACTGATGCGGGTAGTTCATGTGATTATGACAAAATGGCGGATGTAGTACATCCGAGTTCCATTCATACTACTCGCATTCATATTGTATAACGTACTTTTCTAATGGTTGACTAGTACATTAATGGCCCGTTTCCACTGAATGGTACAGTACGGTACGGTTTGGTACGCTTTTATGGCCGTTTCCAATGTCAAAAGGCGTACCGAACCGTACCGTACCACTTTTTCGGCACCCTTTCGAAAGGGTACCAAACACGAGAAAGGGTACCAAAAGGCAGCGCTAGACGCGCAGCTGAACGCTATTGGTTTACAGAGATACGTCATTCGCTCACGCAACAAGCCAGAATGAAAACAAATACACCGCCATGTTTTAAATACACAGCCGAGAGAGATTACGGTGTAATTACTAATTATATATATCAAATGAACCTTGTCGTCGTCTTGATGAACAGCCACAAAGCCAAAAAGAAGAGCAGATTTTACCCTGTCCCCAGTAGTTTTTTACGAGCCAGTCTGAAGCGTGAGAGGTTTCGCTTTCTTGCTTGCGCTCGCCACATGTCTATATTTGAAATAAGAAACTTCTTGAGCTGATGATAATAACGTGCGCTTGATTATTGACGTGATTTTGAAACCTGATCCTGTCAGAAACTGACAAACGCGAGAGTGAGAAGCGAAAAAACAAAGGAGAAGCCGGAAAAAGAAGCACATTATTTTTTCAGCAAACGTGAACAAGCTGCCATGTTTAACTATTATTATTACCTTTTGGACTATTATGAACTCGGAATGACGGAATTACTTTCTAACAAGAGGCTACACATGCTGCTGAAGATTCAAGACACATTTAATCATGAGAGGTTTGCACTGACTGGGCTATGTTTCATGTTGTTTTGATATGTGAGCGACCTGTACAGCTTTACTGTAGACATTTTCTAGAGCGAAAATGACTGAAACTTTCTGTCGTACACCACGCCCACCAAAAGAGTACCGTTGGTAGCCTTTTAGCAGTGGAAACGCAGGCCTGATAAAGGTGAACCGTACCGACCCGTACTGTACCAGTCAGTGGAAACGAGCCATTAAATTCAATTGCAGTACCTACTAAGTAGTAGGCGATTTCGGATGCAGTCATGTTGCATCTTTGACGAATATTTCAATTTGTTTGACATTTTGACATTTGTTTGATATTTACACACAAAATATATATTATATTATGATATGAATATATGAAAATTCATAAATAATGTCTAAAAAAGTTTGTTTACTATATATTCATATTATATATAGTCATTAAAACCTATAGAATTAAGCTTATGCTTCATGCACGTACAGTAGCAAGACACATCTGAATGAGCTTTAGTTTGATGCTGTACTTTAAGGATGTTTGTAAGTGTCCTCAGGAGTCTGCTAAATCTGTCAGACACGAGGTGTGTGTGTCTCGTACGAGTGCTCAGCGGTGATAGTGAGTTTTAAGGACTCTCTGTGGATGTTTAGCTCAGGCTCAGAGGAGATGTTGAAGTGGATCGATTCCCAGAAAGAGACTCTGAAAGAGAACATATCAGCCTGAGGAGAGAGGCATTACTGGATATACCAGGGAAAATTGTGCGAGCGCGATGATGGAAAGAGAGACGGAGAGAGTGGGAAATGCTGTAGTGCCAAAGAGATGAAGACGGCGGGAGGAGGTGAATGAGGAAGAGACGAGCTCCTGATGTGGAACAGAATGGTGAATTCACAGCTACACGTAATAACACGGCTGATGATGAGATGTGTCTGTGTGTGTGGGAGGTCAGATTTTGCTCTCTTTGTGGAGGCCAAATGTCCTCATCAAGACGATGAATGCTGAAAAAGGTACAATTTGTCAACCTACATTATGGTCTCCATTGATAAATGTCAGAAGTTTAGGGTTAAGATGTAAATACAGTGATGTTGACTACACTCAAACAATATTTATCCCCCATTCATTCATTCATTCATTTTCTTTTCCGCTTAGTCCCTTTATTAATCTGGGGTCGCCACAGCGGAATGAACCGCCAACTTATCCAGCACGTTTTTTATGCAGCGGTTGCCCTTCCAGCCTCAACCCATCACTGGGAAGCACCCATACACTTTCATTCACACACATACACTACGGACAATTTAGCTTACCCAATTCACCTATAGCGCATGTCTTTGGACTAAGGGGGAAACCGGAGCACCTGGAAGGAACCCACGCGAACACGCAAACTCCACACAAACTCCACATCTGGACCAGCCAAGGCTCGAACCAGCAACCTTCTTGCTGTGAGGCGGCAGCGCTACCCACTGCGCCACTGTGCCGCCCTAATTATCCACTATTTAAAAAATAAAAAAAACATTTTGATTGCATAAAGAAATACCCATTATTTGGAAGTGGTGTTAGAGAGGCCAGCAGGGGGCGCTCAACCTGTAGTCTGTGTGAGTCCTAACGCCCCAGTAAAAGTGAAGGGGACACTATACTGTCATTGGGCGCCGTCCTTCGGATGAGACGTTAAACCGAGGTCCTGACTCTCTGTGGTCATTAAAAATCCCATGGCACTTCTCGTAAAAGAGTAGGGGTGTAACCCCGGTGTCCTGGCCAAAGTCCCTCAATCAGGACTTACCCATCATGGCCTCCTAATCATCCCCATCCACCGAACTGGCTCTATCACTGTCTCTTCACTCCACCAATAACTGGTGTGTGGTGAGCGCACTGGTGCCGTTGTCCTGTGGCTGCCGCTGCATCATCCAAGTGGATGCTACACACTGGTGGTGGTGTGGAGAGACTCCCCTCATGATTGTGAAGCGCTTTGGGTGTATGGCCTCTGTAATGTAAATACACATTGCATTACATGATTTAAGTAACATATTACAGATGTGCTTTTTAGATGTGTCTATACATTCACCGGCCACTTTATTAGGTACACCTTACTAGTACCGGGTTGGACTCTCTTTTGCCTTGATCCTTCGTGGCATAGATTCAACAAGGTACTGGAAATATTCCAAAAAAAATCAACAATTTGGATTTAGATTTTGGTCCATATTGACATGATATCATCACGCAGTTGCTGCAGATTTGTCGGCTGCACATCCATGATGCGAATCTCCCGTTCTACCACATCCCAAATGTGGAATGAGTTCTAGTGACTGTGGAAGAAGTGACTAGTGACTGTCATGTTCAAGAAACCAGTATCCTACTGAAAGTAGCCATCAGAAGAAGGGTACACTGTGGTCATAAAGGGATGGACATGGTCAGCAACAATACTCAGGTAGGCTGTGGCATTGAGACTATGCTCAATTGGTACTAATGGGCCCAAAGTGTGCCAAGAAAATATCCCCCACACTATTACGCCACCACCAGCAGCCTGAACCGTTGATACAAGGCAGGATGGATCCCTGCTATCAAGTTGTTGACGCCAAATTCTGACCATACCATCAGAAATTGAGACTCATCAGACCAGGCAATGTTTTTCCAATCTTCTATTGTCCATTTTTGGTGAGCCTGTGTGAATTATAGCCTCAGTTTCCTGTTCTTAGCTGACAGGAGTGGCACCCGGTGTGGTCTTCCCCCGCTGTAGCCCATCCGTCTCAAGGTTGGACGTGTTGTGAGTTCAGAGATGCTCTTCTGCGTACCTCGATTGTAACGAGTGGTTATTTGAGTTACTGTTGCCTATATAAGCTCGAACCAGTCTGGTCATTCTCCTCTGACCTCTGGCATTGATGGAAAATGAATGAATGATGCATCTTTTTACATATTTTGCATATCCTTTATCTACATTATGTTATTTAGAGCAGGTGCCGCTGCGTACGCACATTTACAGCTTTTCCGTACGCAATGTTTTAGTATGAATTCAACGCAAGTCTTTGTACATGAGGCCCGAGGTCTTTTGCTATCTCCCTGTTGACCTGTGGTTCTCTTTGAATCTGTATGTATGTTAATAAATAAAGGTTTAAATGAGCATTTCATACAAACATTTTAGAGAAAATGTCAGACAGGTGGGCCTTCAAAAATTGATCAGAGAAAGAAGTGGGCCCGAAGTGAAAAAAGGTTGAGAGCCCCTGATTTAGAGCATATTTTTACATCCAGGACTTTTATTACTCTTGCAGAACAGAAATTCTAACCGTTTTTTTAGACCAAAAGTCTTGTTTGCGTAACCATTTGAATTATTTATCTCTTGTTGTGCTGGTGTGCTATTGCACTAACACTATTTCATACAGTACACACACATCAACAATTCTGCAAAAAAGAAAAGCACCATAGTTGACCTTCGACAGACTCGTCATGGACATTTCTGTTCCAGAATGAGAAGTGATTCAGACTTTATGCCAACTATTACGTCTGTTTCTATGAGTCAAGTCTAACAGGATGTCCATCACAGTCTGTTACTTGTGTTCTTATCATGTTTCGCCACTAGAGGTCCCATGTTGCACTATTGTCCAGCACAAATATTCAGTCCCATTAAAAAGAGCAGATCAAACAGCGCATTGACTTTAAAGGGCCAGATCCAGCAGAGTTTGTGCGTTCACGCCGCTGCCTCTCCTCTCAAGATTTTTGATTTACTGTCTGGCATTAGTGTATTATTCTTCACTTCTGAAAGTTTGTGTCCTTTAAATGGATCAATAGTGTAGATGAGCGTATCAGAGATAGAGAGCAAAAGGAGGAAGAAATTGTGGGTGTGATGTGGAAGCTCAATCATGCTTCTGTTAATTCACTCTGCAGTCGAAATTACATATTGATTTTTTTTTCTTTTTTTTTGAGCATTAAACACATGCAGCACTTCACTCTCTGCTGTATGACACCATGGATGTTTTCCTGATAGCGTAATAGTATCATACTACTGGTTTTTGCACTGTTACTGTACACAGGGCTATTCAATTAGTTTGTCACGGGGGCCAGTTCATGAAAAGCATCCCAAACGAAGGGCCGGAGAGATATGACTTTCAATATAAATGATGACACAACTGCATTTAAAAGCCAATGATGTATTTTTGCTCCCTTAGACACCCACGTTGTATTTGTCTACATTAAAATGTTAATATATTGTATTTTGAAACTATGTAATATCACTGCATTGTACAATAAGTTTTTTTTAACAAACATTCAAATGTTGTATTTCACAGCACAACAAAATCAGTGTATTGCTTAAGTAGGCTTCAGATATGTTCATATGTTCTGTTTTGAACTGCATAACAATTATGGTTGTACGATTATATAGTGTGAAGAATAATCAGGGTTTCACAGTTATCACGTCTAATGTAAATTTAAGCTTTATATTAGCTAGATTTAGATCTGGACATCCCTAACTAATATTAAAAACCTTTAAAAGGCATTTTCATTAGTAATAGTTTTAATGCTGAAGGTTTTTCTGTGCTTATAGGGCTACACAATTTAATTATGTGTGTGTTTATAGAGAGGAACGGGAGAAAATAATATAATAATAATTGTTTTAAAGGTCGGCGCCAATATTTAGATTAACTGTTGTTATCATCTGCGTTCACACATACATAATAATTTTAATAATAGTTCCTCTAACATGTCATTTGTTTACATTGCACTGAAAGCTAAGCACAACTCTCACCGCTACAGCATGAGATGTATTCTACTGCGTGCGCCCAAAGCTGCGAGCGCGTTGCTTCGCTTGCGCTTGCATATTGGCATATATTCTTACGCCATAACAAACTTGCGCGCGGGAAAGACGTGATATGGGAACGGCCCGCGGCTATAGTTATTACAGTGTGCGTGCGTATTAGCTTCGGTGGACAAGCTCGGAACTTTAAACTAGCGCACAGTTGGCAACTTGGCGTAACTTTGTTCAGCAGTTTCGTTTCGTGCGGCAGAACAGAAATGCAGAAATGCGGCTTAGAGAAGCCTTTAGGATTAATTAACCGTTACGAATTAAAGCGCAGTTAATAGTGAAATCGATTAATCGTTGCATCCCTAATAACGATATCAGTGCATTGTACAAAAAACCATTTCTACAAACATTTTCAAATGTATTCGGCTGCTCTCGCCACTGTCAGGTGACTCACGCTCTGCGCAGCTTGTGCTGTATTAAACAGACTCACGTCACTTAATAACTATAGCGGCCGTTTTTTGACTTTACTAAATTTATTCTTGATGTCTTGGTCACACTATTTGGAGGGCCAGAACAAATTGCCTCGGGGGCCGGGTTTGGCCCACGGGCCGCCAATTGAATAGCCCTATCCATGCACACAGATGGTGTATCACACAATAGACCTTCAGTGGATGTAATAGAATAGTTTGTCTGGCACGGTGGCTCAGTGGTTAGCACTGTCGTCTCACAGCAAGAAGGTCACTGGTTCAAGTGCCAGCTGGGCCAGTTGACATTTCTGTGTGGAGTTTGCATGTTCTCCCCGTGTTCTACCCGGGTTTCCTCCAGGTGCTCCGGTTTCCCCCACAGTCCAAAGACATGTGCTATAGGTGAATTGGATTAACTAAATTGGCCGTAGTGCATGAATGTGTTTGTGAATGAGAGATTTAATGGGTGTTTCCTAGTACTGGGTTGCGGCTGGAAGGGCATCCGCTAGGTAAAACATATGCTGGAAAGTAAATCCCTGTAATTCATTACAAACATGCATTGTTTTAAAAATGTTTTTAACTTGTAAAACTCATCACATTTGATGATGATTGATGATCACAGAGAGCTGAACAGATCTTTTAATCCCAGTTGCTTTGTGCACGTCCTGTCTTGATGATATGATTATACGCGTTACTACAGAGATATGTTAATACACGGCTGTCAATCAATTCGATTGGCGGGGAAACCGCACTCCTACGTCATGTTGCAGTGGGCCTCAAAATGGGAGGTATTTGGATCCTACTTTAACATCAGGAAATTTAAAAAAGAGACTCATTGTGTTTCTATCACTCCAATATGACTGTGGACACACTATACCTACACACAGTTTTGTCCAAACAGCTTATAAAAGACAATTTTCATCATAGGTGCCCTTTAAATGTTTTAGAGTTAGCCACATACATTATGTGATCATCCCCATGCAAGGAAATCTAATCATAAAATGTTCACATTATAAATGTTGCACTCAAAATCGCGTTTATAGTTTCTTAGGGCGTACTCACACTATGTACAGTTGCGTTGAACCGGGCCAAAGCACGCTTGTCCCCCCTCCCGTCTCCCCCGACGGCCCGCACTCACATTACATTTGGGCCTGGGCAAGCTTACGTCATCGATGACGCGCTGTTTCAGTTTAGGAAGAGAAGCGCTTTCGCTCAGCACATTGGAGATTTCTTTAGTTATATCGTTTAAGTCGTTTGATATGCGGTGACACGCAGTCAAATATTTCGCCAAATAGATCAGCCACTTTTGACGCTCATAAAGTCCTCGTGCTGCAGGAATTAAGAGGTTTGCTGAAGGTGCAGCTGTCGTGCAGTGAGAGGTTTGCGTTTTTCATTGAACAGTACGAATGATTAATTAATCCATATCAAACAGTCCCTTAAAAGTCACGTCTCGCTTTCAGTTTCGGGCTCAAGCACGCTTGCACTCACACTGCAAGTGTACTGCGCCTGAGCCCAAGTGAACCGCGCTCTGGCCCACCTCTTCCAACCGGGCCAGGGCCGGCCAAGGGCTCGCTAACGACCACCGCATCTGGCCCGATTGAGTAGGTACAGCAGACTGAGGGGTAAGTCTCAGGCAGGCGAGTGTCCAGCCGAAACTGGCCCGAGTGTATTTTGCTATCTGGGTGGTTAGGCGTGTATCAGCAAACTGATAAAGCCCTGACCTTACCGAATAAAGAGTGTTCCACCAGATCCTGTATGTCAGAAACTATAGTTTACTGCTGAGCAACTCATTTATCATGGTAATATAACACAGACATCGAATAATAACACTTCAGTCTCCTGCCGAAGCTCCGACGTCTGCTTTGAGAAACTGTCAGTCACAGCTGTCAATCACGATGACACGCCCAGCATTAAATTACTGCTCAAAACATACTCTTTACAAAAATGAAGATCTGCACCTATATCAGCTGATAACCAGTGCCTTAACTGACCAGAACCATCTTTCGGGACATTTTATTGCAAGTGTAATTATTTTTTTTATTTGGTCTCATGTCTCGTTCAATAACACAGAGGAGGCGGGCTTTATGACTTGTACTGCATCCGGCCACCAGGGGGTGATCTAATGGCCGAGACCTTCACTCAAAAGCAAGCTTGTGGCACACTTGCTTGTGCCGGGTTACATAGGCTGAAGCATGGTAGCGTCCCCAAGGTGTTTACCTGCTGCCATGAACTGAAGCCTATAGGAGGACACTTAAGCGTATTACTCTTAAAGAGATTGTGATGTTGATGCCTAATATGCTTTTAATTGTTTAAATTAAACTGAACTGAATGATATTACAGTTTTTTACAATCGCTATGACAGTTTTTTCAATACATTTAACAAGTTTGCTAAACTCTTAACACACCAACACACCTAAAACACACAATTGTCAAAACAGTTAATTTCATGCTCAAAATCACACATTGTAAACTAAACTCCAAAACTACTTTTCAAAATACAATAATAAACCAACACAATACACCACGTCTAACAAAACACTGTGAACATGTTTCAAAAGCAAATCATTATTCAAAACACTAGCACATGTTCTCTTCCAACAGGAACATTTAGTCAATCATAACACATTGACAATAAAAACACTATCATCAGCTGACATTACAGAAACTGCATTATTTTATCTGTCAGGTCTGATTTTATATTTGAAGCCTCTATACATTTTTGTTTTGTTGGGTTTAGTAAATGCATGCATTTAGTTTCTTTTGCTGCAGAAATTCAATACAAAAAAAATGAACGACCATCTCAGAGTGGATTAAATAAATAAAATAAAATGTACAGTTTATGTAAAAAAAAAAAAAAAAAAAATACAGACACAAAATTGCTGCAGAACAGACTTTATTTGAAAAAGGACATCACTGCAAGATATACAAACAGAAAAAGCACTGGAATTATAATTTTTTAAAAAACTAAGTAATCTTCTATTCTGCCCTATCTTCTGAATTTGCCCGGCTTCTTCATCTCTGGCCTGGCACGGTAACCGTGGCCCTTTGGTCTATTACTGTAGGTTTCTCCCACAGCAAAATCCTTTTTCCCCAAGTTGAAGCCAGCCTCGTCAACATAGATAATTTCATGTGGGACTTGATTGGCCTCCAACTCCATGATTCTCTGAAAGTAATTAGACACAGTGTATGTAAATGCTGTGCTGTACTGTATATCTACTGTATGTACTAATGAAGTCCAGGTTTATAGAGTAGTTTACTGCAAAACACTGTGTATAGTACTGCAATGACTGTATTGCATAAACTTACCTAGATGTATTGGTGACAGAGTTCTTTGATAGCTCACTGTTCCTATCAAAAGCCCAAAGAGTCCTCTTTTAGAGCATACGATCATGTGATTGGAAAAATCTCAACACATGAGTGTGGTTTCCAAATGGGAATCAGCTGTGATATTCATAAAATTCATAATGTGAATTGGATACAAATATATTTCCTTGCAGTTATGCAAATATATATATATATATTTGCATGTATATAAATTTACATAACTGCAATAAGCTGTTTCTCATTGGCAATGGAATAAAATACAGGAAATATATTTGTAGCAGCTGTTCACTTTGACTTTAGCCTATATAAGTTATGTTTAGAACATGGTGTGATCTGTTCTGACATACTGTGTGAAAGCATTTGTAAATTTGACTGTAAAATTACACTGTTTTGGTCTTGGTCGAGCTTGTGTGTAAAAGAAGTTCAAGCATTTGAAATTAGTGTTAAATGTATGCATTTTGTATCAAAGCAACAAGAAATGTGTAAAATGTAAAGCCTACAGAGGCGGATGTTGTGCTAACTGTGTTAAGAGTTTAGGAAACTTGTTAAATGTGTTGAAAAAACTGTCATAGCCATTGTAAAAAACTGTAAAGTGATGTTTACTCTATATCTGCATTTTTAAAATCGCGGCAACAGCTAGAGGTTTGTAGTACACGGCATGTTGCTGCAATGTCTACAGTGCTGATCCTTTACTTCCGGCTTTCTTCCCACTGCAGCCTCGCTTTCGTGTTTTAAAATGGGGGTCGTGTGAAGTAAGCGTATGGGTGAATTGAATAAACTAAATTGGCCATAGTGTATGAGTATGTATCGATGTTTCCCAGTACTGGGTTGCAGCTGGAAGAGCATCCGTTGTGTAAAACATATACTAGAAAAGTTGATGAATAAAGGGACTAAAGGCAGAATTATACTTCTGCGTCAAGGACACGTGTATGCTACGGCGCAGCCTACGCGTGGACGCATAGCCCCTCGCCGTGGCCGTCGGCAACGTTGACGCGCACCTCTCAAAAAATGTAACGCGTACACGTAGCGCAAGCTCTGTGATTAGTCGGCTTGGTAGCGCTGACGAGTGTGGGTGGAGGTAAGAGCCGCGCGCCCGATGCAGTGAGTGTTTACAAGTGTGGAGTCCCTTGAAGGAGCTCCGGATGGAGACTGTTGTTTTGTGTTTACCTTATGATTAAAGTTGTTGCACGTCCGCCGGTTCCCGCCTCAAAATGAGCGAATTTGAGCCACTTGTACATTAAGGAAGTGTTCCGAAAAAACAAAACACCAGTGAAGAAACTCGACACAGAGGAACATAAACACCTACTGCCAGCTAGCATTTCGGAAGTGTATTGCAGAGAAACAGAAACAGCACGCAGAAGTGTAAATGCATGGCTACGTGCAAGGTTTGCGCCGTGGGTCACGCCGATCACTTGACGCAGAAGTATAAACCAGGCTTAAGCTGAAGGAAAATGAATGAATGAATGAACATTAACAACTATCCAGTTGTTATCTACTGTATGTTGAAAAGAGTTCACATACAAAGTCTACTGTAACATTATAAATGTCTTTAGCATCATTATTGATCATTAGAATGAGTTGAAAACTCTACATTTCCTTCAAAAACCCAAACTAAATGAATTCCTACAGGCCAGGAATGAGATTATATAACCAATCTTCACTCTGACTTAACCAGAGACAGTTGCAGTATGTGTGTGTTTGAGTGAGAGAGAGACAGGAAGTGCACTACATGTGTTCAGTTAAATGTGGGCGCACAGGTTCCACTCTGAAGCTGTGTTAGTGGGCCAAGAGACTCTGGGATGTTTACTCACCACTGTTAGGAAACTAGGACACCAGTCCCAGCTGAGTCATGTGTGTGTGTGTGTGTGTGTGTGTGTGTGTGTGTGTGTGTGTGTGTGTGTGTGTGTGTGTGTGTGTCTGTCTGTCTGTCTGTCTGTCTGTCTGTCTGTCTGTCTGTCTGTGTATGTGTGTGTATGTGTGTGTCTGGCTGTTTATCTGTGTGTGTGTGTGTGTGTGTGTGTGTGTGTGTGTGTGTGTGTGTGTGTGTGTGTGTGTGTGTGTGTGTGTGTGTGTGTGTGTGTGTGTGTGTGTGTGTGTGTGTGTGTGTGTGTGTGTGTGTGTGTGTGTCTGTCTGTCTGTCTGTCTGTCTGTGTGTGTCTGGCTGTTTATCTGTGTGTGTGTGTGTGTGTGTGTGTGTGTGTGTGTGTGTGTGTGTGTGTGTGTGTGTGTGTGTGTTTATGTGTGTGTCTGTCTGTGTGTATCGTTGTGTGTGTGTGTGTGTGTGTGTGTGTGTGTGTGTGTGTGTGTGTGTGTGTGTGTGTGTGTGTGTGTGTGTGCGTGCATTTGTGTATCAGTGTGTGTATGTTTGTATGTGTATTTTGTGCGTGTATGTGTGTGAATGTGTGTGTGTGTGTGTGTGTGTGTGTGTGTGTTTGTGCATGTGTGTCTGTCTGAGTGTTTGTGTGTATATGTCTGTGTGCAGATGTGTGTACATGTGTGTTTGTGTCCTTGTGTGTGTGTTTGTGTGCGTGTGTGTCTTTTGTGCGCGTTCGTGTGTGTGATCATGTTTGTGTGCTTTTGTGTGTGTTTTTTGTGCGCGCGTGTGTGTGTGTGTGGGCTGTGGGGCATGTGCGTGCGTTTTTGTGTGTGTGTATGTTTGTATGTATGTATGTGTGTGTGTGTATTTTGTGTGTGTGTGTGTGTTTGTGTGAATATGTGTGTTTTTGTGTGAATGTGTGTGTGTTTTTGTGTGAATGTGTGTGTGCTTTTTGTGCGTGTTTGTGTGTGTATGTGTGGGCGTGTGCATGCGTTTGTGTATGTGTGTATGTGTGTGTGTGTGTATGTGTGTGTATGTGTGTGTGTGTGTGTGTGTGTGTGTGTGTGTGTGTGTGTGTGTGTGTGTGTGTGTGTGTGTGTGTGTGTGTGTGTGTGTGTTTGTGTGTATGTGTATGTGTATATTTTGTGTGTGTTTGTGTATGTTTGTGTGTGTGTTTGTGTGTATGTGTATGTGCAGTGGTGGAGGTAACGAATTACATTTACTCACGTTCCTGTAATTAAGTACATTTTTGGGGTATTTGTACTTTCATGGGTATAATTTTAAGTCTGTAATTTTACTTGTACTTGAGTACAAATTAAGCTGAGTAATCTACTTCGTTCCTTTTAAAATCACAATTCGTTACAGAGTACTGTAATTAAATTAATATTTCAACCACTGACTTCGGTAGCCAATAACAAAATCTCATCTTAACGGACCAATGAAAAACCTGGTACATTATTTGAACCGAAAAACAAGTTCAGACTACTGCAGATTTACGTGAGCTGACCGTCATCATACAGTCACAAAGTTATCGATTGACATATGGAGAATCAAGACAGCAATAATGAATCTGAAGAATGCAGAAATGAGGAAGACATAGCAGAGGATGAATGCCCATGACCACACCCGGAGCTGTTCACCTACAGGTACATAGGGAAGAAAGAGGACAGCTGTGTTGATGCAATGTGAATAGCTGTGTTATCATCTAAAAATGCTAATTAAATGTATGCCCAAAACTGGAATATCGCATAAAGACGTGCAAATAAAGCAGCGTTTACGTCCAACAAGTCAAAGAGAACAAAATCACCACTTCCTGATTAACTGGTGACAAATATCAACAGTAAAAACAGAATTTACTGTGGTAGAAGCTGCGGGAATATATTATCTTCATTTAATAATGGACTTGCACCTCAGAAGGCAATCCTGACACGCAGTGAACGCGCGAGACACGGAGTGCAGACGCTTTTGACAATTCTGGATATCATTAATAATATAATAACACTAATACTGAAATGGTTAAGGCGTTTTAGAATGACCAAAACAACACTTTAGATGTTTCACAATGTGCTCAGCCTGCTGGTTTTTCCATTCACACACATTTTCAAAATGCATGCGCATCATGGCGTTTCCATCAACCGTTTCTTATGTGCATATCCAAAAAGCGCATAAAATAAGTGGATGAAACCTGCCCTCTGCTGTGCCATCCTTCTTACACAGGGTTTCCGCAGGGTCTTAAAAAGTATAAAATTTAAAAAATCTAAATTTTAGGCCTTAAAAAGTCTTAAATTCGCTGTTCTAGGTCTTAAATATTTTTGAACAGTTCTTATTTTTCCGATGTCCATGTACCGCTACATCCAATGCTCATTTAAATAATTTTTTGTTGTTGTTGCTTGGTTTCCGTGGTGTTGCTAGTTCTTTATTTCACTAGTCCTAATGTAATTTGCGGTATTACAACTACAAATGAGAGAGACCAACATGCAATAGTCAATCGGCTTTCTGTTACTGAGCCCAGTGCGCGCGGCGAATGTGACGTCATCGCGGTGTTTGCGGAGGTTCGCTTGGGGTGCGCGCGACATGATTTCGGGTGAACAGTTCGCGCAGCGCCGCCTTTGATTTGAGTTGAATATGAAACACTTTGTAGAGAATTTGTCTGAAACAGTATGACTGTACAGACATCCTAACGATCCGACCATGCGTGATCATCATAGATAGACCAATAATTCTTGGCTAGAAATTGCAACAGCATGGAAAGAAGGAAAATGTTTTGTCAAAAAGTTTGGAAAAACCTGAGGGACAAGTTTGTTAAAACAAAAAAAAGAGGCCATGGCAAAAGTGGAGACCCATGTCGTGTGGTTTGATTATTACAGAATGTTTTTCCACCATTTATACGTTTTACATTGATGCATAATTTTGAAGTTAAAACAATTTAATAGCTACAAATTAAAATTAAGGAACAAATTATGTCTTTGATAACTGGAAAAGAATATTTGAACCTATCAGTTTACAGTATACTGATGCCCAACTTCTAGGCTTTATTGGTGATTAATGGACAGGATTGTTGAACTATTATTCCCTTTTTAGCTTATAAGTAGGACAAAAACTAGCCAGACAGTAATGTGTGAATTGTTAAGTGGGCAAAATAAAAATTGAAAAGTTTCTTGCCATAATAAAAAAATATATTTGTAGAGCAACCCGTTTTCTCTTGTCATTGATTTATCTTTAACTTTAAAACTGTGCAAGATATGAACAAAAGAGAGTGATGCATCAAAGTTTGATTTAAAAAAATCTTGAATGGTTATAAAACTTTATAATCATTCATTCATTTTCTTTTCGATTTAGTCCCTTTATTAATTTGGGGTCGCCACAGCGGAATGAACCGCCAACTATTCCAGCATATGTTTAACGCTTCCAGCTGCAACCCATCACTGGGAAACACCCATACATTCTCATTCACACACATACACTACGGACAATTTACCACTGTTTAAGTTTTAAAATCTTGAACAATATTAATGATATGACGTAGTTCCGGAAACTTCCTACTTCTCTGTTTATCCTTCTGAATTTGCGGTGGGTTTCTTTTGACTGGCCCCTGTCGTTTTAAAGAATATCACAACAGCGAACGCGTCAAGTATAAAAGCCTCGTTCGTTCGTGATGTGCACGCACAGTTAGCGGAGGTGTGCGATGTGGCGCCAGGTGAAAGTATAAATCAGCCTTAAGATGTTTGTTTGTTTTTTCCTGTAGTTCAATGGTGCATCTAACCTGTCTTCAGTACTGTTCAATTTAAATACTTTTATTTTACCACTAATTTTGTGATTTTGCATTTTCTCTTGCATATATATATATATTTTTGATATTGTGATATAGGTCTTAAATTTAATACTTAATGGTCTTAAAAAGGTCTTCAAAAGTCTTAAATTTGACATTATGATATCTGCAGAAACCCTGTTACAAGACTTCAGTCTCTAATCTGAAAAAACACATTATGGTAAGAAGACATATAACTTAATTTGTGTGATATTTAATTTATGAATATGTTTAGGCACTAGGCAGTGTTGTTCTGTGGTTTCTGATGGTTCGTTCGTGTGATTAGGTAATTAGCAAAGTTTCTCCATAATTTGCAAGTGTTTTTTCTAATTAAATGGTCTATTGATCGTACAGATAAGAGAGGCATCATTTGAAATTATAAAGAGTCTATTTTTATTTGTGTATAATTCTGTTGTCTTTATACTCACAATAGAAAAGCATTTCTTTTGTAAAATGATCGCGGCGCGCTATTGATAAGATAATCATCACAAGAACATGTAAATCCAACCTCATTGTAATACAGACTGTATTAATTCATTAGGGTTAAGTTAATACTGTTTATAAAGTTACAAAAGTGTTTTTATAAAACACAATGGTAAGAAGACTTACAACTTAATTTTTGTGAGGTTGTTGGTTCAAGCCCCGGCTGAGTCAGTTGACATTTCTGTGTGGAGTTTGCATGTTCTCCCCATGTTGGCGTGGGTTTCCTCTGGGTGCTCCGGTTTTGATTCATATATAAACCACACCTGACAGTTCAGTTAATGCTGTTTACATGGTTTCAAAAGTGTTTATAGTATCGTTAAATGTGTTATGTAAAATGTGTTTTATTGCCTGGATCTTGTCTGATTCAGCAATTATGTATAATTCCACCAGTACCAACAGCTAAAAAAGTAATTTGTACTCAGTAATTTGAGTAGTTTTTTTAAAGAGTAATTTGTACTTTTTAACACCAGTACTTTTACTTGTAATTGAGTATAATTTCAGCAATGTAACAGTACTTGTAATTGAGTACAAATTTTTAGTACTCTTTCCACCACTGTGTATGTGTGTATTTTGTGTGTGTGTGTGTGTGTGTGTGTGTGTGTGTGTGTGTGTGTGTGTGTGTGTGTGTGTGTGTGTGTGTGTGTGTGTGTGTGTGTGTGTGTGTGTGTGTGTGTGTGTGTGTGTGTGTGTGTGTGTGTGTGCGCGCGTTTGTGTATCTGCGTGTGTGCATGTGTGTGTGTACTGTCACAACTGTCTGCAGCAAGAGAGAGAGACAGGGATGTTGGCCAGATGCTGAGCTGACCTTCTAAACACTCAGATGCCCATAGAGAAACACTGCCACTACACACTCTCTCTCTCTCTCTGTCTCTCTCTCTCTCTCTCTGTCTCTCTCTCTGTTTTTCTCTCTGATAGCAGACCTACATATGAGCTAGCGAGCTAATTGGTCCCAGTGGAACATCGGTTTTGTCACTTCAGTTGTTGTGAAAGCGACACGGGCGCACAAACACACTCATCCCATTCCAAAAACTTTCTAGGGCAAATTTTCATGGACACGCCATGCACGCGTCTTACCACCGACAAAATGATCACGACGCTTGTAATCTGTGTGTTTGTGTCTCTCTAGGATAGCTGCGCGAGAGTGTTGCTGTTCAGAGGGGCGAATAAGGAGATTAAGAACTACAACAGCCAAACTGCCTTCCAGGTGAGAGCGCAAGACTTTCTGGAGATCAAACACTGAGCAGGAGTCAATGGAGCTGGAGCTGATTTAAAGCCATGCTGATGTTCACAGTTCAGCCGTAGTGTAAATGCTACAGTTGAAGTCAGAATTATTCGACCTCCTGAATTATTAACCCTGCTGTATATTTTTCATCAATTTCTGTTTAAGGGAGAGCAGATTTTTTCAGCACATTTCTAAACAAAATAGTTTTAATAACTCATTTCTAATAACTGATTTATTTTATCTTTATATGTAATAGTTTACTAGATATTTTTCAAGATACTAGTATTCAGTTTGAAGTGCAATTAAAAGGCTTAACTAGGTTAATTAGGCAGGTTAGGGTAATTAGGCAAGTCATTGTATAACGATGGTTTGTTCTGTTCACAATCGAAAACAAATATTGCTTAATAGGGCTAATAAGATTGACCTTAAAATGTTTTTGAAAAAATTAAAAACTCCTTTTATTCTAGTCGAGATAAATCAAATAAGACTTTCTCCAGAAGAAAAAAATATTATAGAAAATACTGTGAAAAATTCCTTGCTCTGTTAAACATAATTTGGGAAATATTTGAAAAAAGAAAAAAAAATCACAGGATGGCTAATCATTCTTGATTGAATTGAATCATGTCTGGAGAATTCACACAAGGATGGTTTGAAGCTGGAAGGACATTTGTTTACCTCCTACTTTAGTATATTACATTGTAAAAATTATCCATGAATTTTACAGTTTTGCGTATTTTGTGATTCATGTTTTTTTATTATTATTATTATTATTATTATTATTATTATTATTATTATTTATTGAGTTGCATTATGGGACCTTGATGTTTCCTCCAACAACTTTTAATGTTGAAAAGTTTGAAAAAGTGACTTTTATTTACATGTTTACTAGTTTGAAGGGGTATATTGTCTGGGTTGGTATTGTAGTATTTACGGTACAAAACACACCACATATTATATATTATATATATTTTTGCAATATATTGTTTCAAATTTCTAAAATGTCAATAAAAGTCACTGTCAAACTGCAAAGTTGAATTAACAAAAGTATTTGAAAAAGAATTTTACCTTCAACTGTATTTAATAAAAAATACAGTGAATGCAGTAATTTTGTGAATTATTTAAAACTTGAATATACAGTATACATATACAGTTGAAGTCAGAATTATTAGCCCACCTTTGAATTTTTTTTCTTTTTTAATTATTTCCCAAACGATGTTTAACAGAGCAAGGAAATTTTCACAGTATGTCTGATAATATTTTTTCTTCTTGAGAAAGTCTTATTTGTTTCATTTCGGCTAGAATAAAAGCAGTTTTTAATTTTTTAAAACCCATTTTAAGGTCAAAATTATTAGCCCCTTTAAGCTACATTTTGTTTTCGATTGTCTGCAGAACCATCATTATACTATATTACCCTAATTACCCATCATTATACTATATTACCCCAATTACCCATCATTATACTATATTACCCCAATTACCCATCATTATACTATATTACCCCAATTACCCATCATTATACTATATTACCCCAATTACCCATCATTATACTATATTACCCCAATTACCCATCATTATACTATATTACCCCCAATTACCCATCATTATACTATATTACCCCAATTACCCATCATTATACTATATTACCCTAATTACCCATCATTATACTATATTACCCCAATTACCCATCATTATACTATATTACCCTAATTACCCATCATTATACTATATTACCCTAATTACCCATCATTATACTATATTACCCCTATTACCCATCATTATACTATATTACCCCAATTACCCATCATTATACTATATTACCCCAATTACCCATCATTATACTATATTACCCTAATTACCCATCATTATACTATATTACCCTAATTACCCATCATTATACTATATTACCCTAATTACCCATCATTATACTATATTACCCTAATTACCCATCATTATACTATATTACCCTAATTACCCATCATTATACTATATTACCCTAATTACCCATCATTATACTATATTACCCTAATTACCCATCATTATACTATATTACCCCAATTACCCATCATTATACTATATTACCCTAATTACCCCATCATTATACTATATTACCCTAATTAACCCATCATTATACTATATTACCCTAATTACCCATCATTATACTATATTACCCCAATTACCCATCATTATACTATATTACCCTAATTACCCATCATTATACTGATATTACCCCAATTACCCATCATTATACTATATTACCCCAATTACCCATCATTATACTATATTACCACCAATTACCCATCATTATACTATATTACCCCATTACCCATCATTATACTATATTACCCTAATTACCCATCATTATACTATATTAGCCTAATTACCCATCATTATACTATATTACCCTAATTACCCATCATTATACTATATTACCCCATTACCCATCATTATACGATATTACCCTAATTACCCATCATTATACTATATTACCCTAATTACCCATCATTATACTATATTACCCCAATTACCCATCATTATACTATATTACCCTAATTACCCATCATTATACTATATTACCCCAATTACCCATCATTATACTATATTACCCTAATTACCCATCATTATACTATATTACCTTAATTACCCATCATTATACTATATTACCCCAATTACCCATCATTATACTATATTACCCCAATTACCCATCATTATACTATATTACCCCAATTACCCATCATTATACTATATTACCCCAATTACCCATCATTATACTATATTACCCTAATTACCCATCATTATACTATAGTACCCTAATTACCCATCATTATACTATATTACCCCAATTACCCATCATTATACTATATTACCCCAATTACCCATCATTATCTATATTACCCCAATTACCCATCATTATACTATATTACCCCAATTACCCATCATTATACTATATTACCCTAATTACCCATCATTATACTATATTACCCTAATTACCCATCATTATACTATATTACCCCAATTACCCATCATTATACTATATTACCCCTATTACCCATCATTATACTATATTACCCTAATTACCCATCATTATACTATATTACCCTAATTACCCATCATTATACTATATTACCCCAATTACCCATCATTATACTATATTACCCTAATTACCCATCATTATACTATATTACCCCAATTACCCATCATTATACTATATTACCCCAATTACCCATCATTATACTATATTACCCCTAATTACCCATCATTATACTATATTACCCCAATTACCCATCATTATACTATATTACCCCAATTACCATCATTATACTATATTACCCCAATTACCCATCATTATACTATATTACCCCAATTACCCATCATTATACTATATTACCCCAATTACCCATCATTATACTATATTACCCCAATTACCCATCATTATACTATATTACCCTAATTACCCATCATTATACTATATTACCCCAATTACCCATCATTATACTATATTACCCCAATTACCCATCATTATACTATATTACCCCAATTACCCATCATTATACTATATTACCCTAATTACCCATCATTATACTATATTACCCCAATTACCCATCATTATACTATATTACCCTAATTACCCATCATTATACTATATTACCCCAATTACCCATCATTATACTATATTAGCCTAATTACCCATCATTATACTATATTACCCTAATTACCCATCATTATACTATATTACCCCAATTACCCATCATTATACTATATTACCCCAATTACCCATCATTATACTATATTACCACCCAATTACCCATCATTATACTATATTACCCCAATTACCCATCATTATACTATATTACCCTAATTACCCATCATTATACTATATTAGCCTAATTACCCATCATTATACTATATTACCCTAATTACCCATCATTATACTATATTACCCCAATTACCCATCATTATACTATATTACCCTAATTACCCATCATTATACTATATTACCCTAATTACCCATCATTATACTATATTACCCCAATTACCCATCATTATACTATATTACCCTAATTACCCATCATTATACTATATTACCCCAATTACCCATCATTATACTATATTACCCTAATTACCCATCATTATACTATATTACCCTAATTACCCCATCATTATACTATATTACCCCAATTACCCATCATTATACTATATTACCCCCAATTACCCATCATTATACTATATTACCCCAATTACCCATCATTATACTATATTACCCCAATTACCCATCATTATACTATATTACCCCAATTACCCATCATTATACTATATTACCCCAATTACCCATCATTATACTATATTACCCCAATTACCCATCATTATACTATATTACCCCAATTACCCATCATTATACTATATTACCCCAATTACCCATCATTATACTATATTACCCCAATTACCCATCATTATACTATATTACCCCAATTACCCATCATTATACTATATTACCCCAATTACCCATCATTATACTATATTACCCTAATTACCCATCATTATACTATATTACCCTAATTACCCATCATTATACTATATTACCCTAATTACCCATCATTATACTATATTACCCCAATTACCCATCATTATACTATATTACCCCAATTACCCATCATTATACTATATTACCCCAATTACCCATCATTATACTATATTACCCCAATTACCCATCATTATACTATATTACCCTAATTACCCATCATTATACTATATTACCCTAATTACCCATCATATACTATATTACCCCCAATTACCCATCATTATACTATATTACCCCAATTACCCATCATTATACATATTACCCAATACCCCATCATTATACTATATTACCCCAAATACCCCATCATTATACTATATTACCCCAATTACCCATCATTATACTATATTACCCCAATTACCCATCATTATACTATATTACCCCAATTACCCATCATTATACTATATTACCCCAATTACCCATCATTATACTATATTACCCCAATTACCCATCATTATACTATATTAGCCCAATTACCCATCATTATACTATATTACCCTAATTACCCATCATTATACTATATTACCCCAATTACCCATCATTATACTATATTAGCCCAATTACCCATCATTATACTATATTACCCCAATTACCCATCATTATACTATATTACCCCAATTACCCATCATTATACTATATTACCCTAATTACCCATCATTATACTATATTACCCCAATTACCCATCATTATACTATATTAGCCTAATTACCCATCATTATACTATATTACCCTAATTACCCATCATTATACTATATTACCCTAATTACCCATCATTATACTATATTACCCCAATTACCCATCATTATACTATATTACCCCAATTACCCATCATTATACTATATTACCCTAATTACCCATCATTATACTATATTACCCTAATTACCCATCATTATACTATATTACCCCCAATTACCCATCATTATACTATATTACCCCAATTACCCATCATTATACTATATTACCCTAATTACCCATCATTATACTATATTACCCTAATTACCCATCATTATACTATATTACCCTAATTACCCATCATTATACTATATTACCCCAATTACCCATCATTATACTATATTACCCCAATTACCCATCATTATACTATATTACCCCAATTACCCATCATTATACTATATTACCCTAATTACCCATCATTATACTATATTACCCTAATTACCCATCATTATACTATATTACCCTAATTACCCATCATTATACTATATTACCCTAATTACCCATCATTATACTATATTAGCCTAATTACCCATCATTATACTATATTACCCTAATTACCCATCATTATACTATATTACCCTAATTACCCATCATTATACTATATTAGCCTAATTACCCTAACCTGCCTAGTTAACCTAGTTAAGCCTTTAAATGTCACTTTAAGCTGTGTAGAAGTGTCTTGAAAAATATCTAGTCAAATATTATTTACTGTCATCATGGCAAAGATAAAATAAATCAGTTATTAGAGATGAGTTATTAAAACTATTATGTTTAGAAATGTTTAGAAAAAAATCTGCTCTCTGTTAAACAGAAATTGGGGAAAAAAATAAAAAGGGGGGCTAATAATTCTGACCTCAAATGTGTGTGTATATATATATACAGGGATAATGCTATAACCGCCAAAGAAATCCATATATGCAAAGAAAACAAATCTAATTAGTTTACAAATGAAGTTATGTGTAACAAAATGAAATGATGCAGGGAAAAAGTAATGAACACATGAAGAAAGGGAGGTGTAGAAAGGCAGTGAAAGCCCAGACAGCAGCTGAAATCTCTCAGTAGTTCTTCAGCAACCCTCTGCCCTTCATCATTGTAAATTGTTATAAGCTGCTTGAGTCCAACATCTACATTACCAGGATGATGAAGATGAAACCAGAGTGGACATTTCAGCAAGAGTTTTAAACTGTAGAATGGCCCAGACAAAAATAAAGATCAGATTTGATAGACAAGATCCACAGAAGGATCAAGATTTTGACACTATGTTGAAGAAAAACTCACACTTGAGCAGTTGATGTGACTTCATTCTCCATATGAGAGGCGTCTTTAAGCTGCCATCACTAAAAAAAAGCCTTTTACAGTATATAAAGTATTAAATACGTTTCAGTAGTTCAGCACTTTCTCCTTGTGTCATTTCACTGTTATTACACAGAACTAATTTTTCAGATTTGTTTGTTTTGTTTTATTTTTATATTTGTATTGTTTGGGTTTTTTACCAAAATCTGGTTCAATTCCATGTCAACAGCTCCTTTAGAAATATTATTCCCAGAACAAAACATGACGTGTTCAATACTTATTTTCCCCAGCTGTATATCTATATTCTTGTGATAGCAAGGCTGAAATCATTCTAATATGCTGATTAACTTCTCTACACACACCAGTTTGCCAGTAAGTTACTGTAAATCAATTACAGTAAAAATTCTGTATTTAGATTTACAGCTCCATTTATCTTGCTGTATATATATGTATTTACAGAAATGTATGTTTATCTTTACTGTAAAATATACAGTAATTTTCACATCGCAACTTTAAAATATGGTAACATAACTGTCCTACAGTAAAATACAGTTCATATTACAGTTAAATACTGTGTCATTTACAAAAATCATTACAAGTGTAATAATAAAGTATATACACTCACCGGACACATTATTAGGTACACCTTACTAGTACCAGGTTGGACCCCCTTTTGCCTTCAGAACTGCTTTAATCCTTTGTGGCATAAATTCAACAAGGTACTGCAAATATTCCTGAGAAATTTTGCTCCATATTGACATGATAGCATCACACAGTTGCTGCAGATTTGTCGGCTGCACATCCATGATGACAATCTCCCATTCCACCACATCCCAAAGGTGCTCTAGTGGATTGATCGTGGAGGCCATTTGAGTACAGTGAACTCATTGTCATGTTAAAGAAACCAGTCTAAGATGATTCGCGCTTTATGACATGGAAGTAGCCATCAGAACATGGGTAAACTGTGGTCATAAAGGGATAAACATGGTCAGCAACAATACTCAGGTCGGCTGTGGTGTTGATACGATGCTCAATTGGTACTAATGGGCCAAAAGTGTGCCAAGAAAATATGCCCCACACCATTACACCACCACCAGCAGCCTAAACCGTTGATACAAGGCAGAATGGATCCATGCTTTCATGTTGTTGACGCCAAATTCTGACCCTACCATCCAAATGACGCAGCAGAAATCGAGACTCATCAGACCAGGCAACGTTTTTCCAATCTTCTATAGTCTGAATTGTTCTTGTATGAATCTTCACATCGTCTTCACCATGTATTCATGCCTAAATGCATTGAGTTGCTGCCATGTGATTGGCTGATTAGAAATTTGCTTTAACAATCAGTTGGACAGGTGTACCTAATAAAGTGGCCGGTAAGTGTATATATATACAGTTGCAATCATAATTATTCAACCCCCTGATTTATTAGCCCCCCTGTAAATCTTTTTCCCCAATTTCTGTTTAACGGAGAGAAAAAATTTTCAACACATTTCTAAACATAATAGTTTTAATAACTCATCTCTAGGGGCAACCCAGTGGCGCAGTAGGTAGTGCTGTTGCCTCACAGCAAGAACGTCGCTGGGTCGCAGGTTCGAACCTCGGCTGGGCTGGGTCAGTTGGCGTTTCTGTGTGGAGTTTGCATGTTCTCCCTGGGTTCGCGTGGGTTTCCTCCGGGTGCTCCGGTTTCCCCCACAGTCCAAAGACATGCAGTACAGGTGAATTGGGTAAGCTAAAATTGTCCATAGTGTATGAGTGTGAATGTGTGTGTGGAAGTTCCCAGAGATGGGTTGCGGCTGGAAGGGCATCCGCTGCGTAAAATCGTGCTGGATAAGTTGGCGGTTCATTCCGCTGTGGCGACCCCGCAAGGGACAAAGCCGACAAGAAAATGAATGAATGAATGAATGAACTCATCTCTAATAACTGATTTATTTTATCTTTGTCATGATGACAGTAAATAATATTTTACTAGATATTTTTCAAGACATTTCTATACAGCTTAAAGTGACATTTAAAGTCTTAACTAGGTTAATTAGGTTAACTAGGCAGGTTAGGGTAATTAGGCAAGTTATTGTATAATGATGGTTTGTTCTGTAGACTATTGAAAAAATATATAGCTTAAAGGGGCTAATAATTTTCACCTTAAAATGGGTTTTAAAAAATTCTAAACTGCTTTTATTCTAGCCGAAATAAAACAAATAAGACTTTCTCCAGAAGAAAAAAATATTATCAGACATACTGTGAAAATTTCCTTGTTCTGTTAAACATAATTTGGGAAATATTTAAAAAAGAAAAAAAAAATTCAAAGGGGGTTCAATAATTCTGATTGCAACTGTACATGCCCATAGCCAGGGGGGTTCGGGTGGTTCGAAAGAACCACCCCCCACGACCAAAAGGTCCAGAATTTGTCCTTTTAGTTATTTTATGTAATTTAAAATTGTATAATATATTTATTATCTAATTAATATATTATATTTAATATATATTGTACCAAAGTGTAATTTTAAATAACTATGGCCAGTAATTCGAATCCCATGGAGCCTCGAAGCCACAATAATGTGACGCGAGTCACGTGACATAACCCACTGAGTTGTAACATTTGAATCTTTGATGCGAGTCATGCAACATCCATACTGAGTAACGATATGGGTCGAAAAGAGCAAGAGTGGCAGAAAGGGCAGGCAGCGGCGTCATTATCGCAAAATATTGAACATATGTTCAAAAAGACTGTCAAACAAGGTAAGGCTAAAGTTACTTAAGTTACTGATGAAAATCTGTCCCTATCCCTGAGGTTCTAGGCTAACTGGCCGCGTTAAGACCCACCCCTTACTGACAAAGGTCCAGAATTTGTCCCATACATGAGCTCATATGTACTATTTTGACTGCTATGCCATCATAAATAATGAAAATAATCCATCGAAAAAGGCTTTAAGACCAAACAGAATCCTCTTTCCGCTGTTGTTTCGGTGGGACTATGATGTAAGAGAAGTCTTCTTTCACTATTGTTTTTAAACAGAGAAAACATTTGCAGGTAACTTTTATTCTAAATCTTGGACCTTATTCCTAAAATAAAAATGAGCGATAAAAAGGTGTAAAGCACCAAAAGCGGAGCTTATTAATTTATTTTGAATATATTTTGGCTATTGTTGATATCCATAAATTCTCAAATGTACTTTTTTTACCAAAGAGGCTAGAAAAAATCTGAGGCATTAATTATTATTATTATTATTATTATTATTATTATTATTATTATTATTATTATTATTATTATTATTATTATTATTATTATGTTTTAATGATTTTTTTTATTGAGGACAGTTGAATGCTGGCCAGTTTGTTTTTTGTCTTATAAATGACAGTAGGCTACAGTTTTTTTACCTAAAGATTCCTATTTTTTCCTAATGATATATGATGTAACAAATTTGTATTTTAAAAACTTCTTTTAATTTTTTTTTTATTGCAAATTTTTAGGACATATATTTAGTACATCAAAAAGTGTGATTATGATGACATCTAACTAGCTAATCCAGCAAAAAAAAAAAGTACTGCTTAAAATGTCACTAAATGCAGTATTTATATCTCATAGTTAAATAGAAGCTGAGGCATATAACTGCAAAAAGGTCCACTTTTTGAGAAAAAAGAACCACCCCTTTCACCAGGCTGGCTACGGGCCTGCTGTATATATATATATATATATATATATATATATATATAAAGAAATTATAATGAAAAAATAAATGAATGATGAAACTGTAACAAAAAGGATATTGGTTGTTGGGTTTTGCTTGTTAAACTGTTTCCCATGGGCCAACAAGTACAATATGATCCTTCATGTGAACATGCTTCTGTAACACCATATTAGGACTGCTGTTTGTCTTGCATCTTTCCCATGATGCTCGCTGCTTGAACTCACAGTACAATTGATGTTGACACAGATTTTCTGCTCAGATCAAAGTTAATTTGTTTCGGGGAGGGGGGGAAGTCGACTTGGTGCGGCTGCATAAACCAACACGGAAACCATTAGACAGCTGCTTTGATTCAGCTTTTAGTGAGGAAAAATTAATTAGCCCTCATACTCATAAAAGAGTCAGAAAGAGAAAGAGAGAGAGAGAGAGAGAGAGAGAGAGAGAGAGAGAGAGAGAGAGAGAGAGAGAGAGAGAGAGATGTAGATCATTCGTGCATCACATTAGACAAAATCAGAGGAGTTTTTAGCTCCTACTTTTTTGGTACGTTTAGGTTTGTATGTTTTTGTACCGTGAGTTTAGTCACTATACACTTGAATCTAATAATAATAATAATAATAATAGTAATAATAGTAATAATAATGGTACAATTAATAATAATAATGGTACAATTAACAATAATAATAATAATGGTACAAGTAATAATAATTATTATTATTAGTATTATTGTTGTCAGCCTTATTGTTATTATTGTTATCATCACTATTATTATTATTATTATCATCATCATAATTGTTATACTATTATACTAGAGGGCTAAATAAACACATTACATCTTTGTCTTGGGTTTTGCTGTATTTCTTTTGCATTTTTTACAATATATTCTTACAGTATTTGATTGTATTTCTTTCAATAGCAATAAAAAATTCTAATAAAAAAGTACATAGGTACGAGAACAAGCTGCATATGCTGACTAGGCAATGATTGCTGGTTTAAGCGGGTCATGATCTGGTTTAAATTTGTCAGGATTAGTTTAGGACCAGCAAAGAACCAGTCAAAACCTACCTAACCAGCATATGTTTGTTTTGTTTTTTCAGCATGGAAGTCAGGATTAGCCCAGAAATAACCCATTTTTCTTTTGATGTTTCTCTATAGGTGGCTATTATAGCTGGAAACTTTGACCTGGCAGAAATTATAAAGACTCACAAAGCATCAGATGTTGGTAAGTGTCTTGAATAGCACCGCCATTATTACCTGCTGTCCAATCTGAGCAAGCGCAAACAATCCCTCCTTTTAATGAATCCCTACAAACACTGCAGAGCGCCACGGCCGGCGAACATGAAAATTAGAGCGCTCCCTTGTGTGTCAGTGTGTGTTTGAGAGTGTGTGTGACGTTTGGGTGAATGAGAGTCATCACTCTATTCGCCAGCGTCAATGGCAAGGCTTGCTCATTCCGCACGCTAGTTCTGGCGGGGAATAGCAGCCGGTTGTCGGGCCGCTGTAATGGATGGTTCCCATTAATGTGGAGCAGCATCGTCATGGCTACAGCGCGGGGTTAATCCCTGAGGCTCAGCAGGTGTTGGGAGTTTGATTTGAGCCAATGGGAGTCTTGCTGCAGGCTCCGGTATCTCATCAAAACGCTGTGTGACCTCGATGAAGGATGGGACATACGCTCTCTCTCACAAACACAGACATACACACTTGTACAGGTATCTTTATGGGGACTTCCCATAGTTGTAATGTGTTTTATACTGTACAAACTGTATATTCTATCCACCTACCCCTATACCCGAGCCATACCAAAAGCATTCTGCACTTTTACATTTTCATTATACTTCATTCTGCCTGATTTATGAGATTCAATTGGAGATTGGAAATATTTAAGGAATATTACCTCATCATTGATTCTCCCTAATGTAGTTTTAAACCTTTATGAGTTTCTTTCTTCTGTTGAACACAAAATATACCTTAAAAAAATAGCTGTAAAATTTACAGTACTGGCTAGTAATACTGTAAATTTTACAAGTGCACTGTAAAACTACAGCACAGTTGTAATTGTTAATTTGCAGTGCGTTTGTAAATTTTGCCAGTAATACTGTAAAAATGGCCAGTAATACTGTAAAAATGGTTAGTAAATCTGTAAAAATGGCCAGTAATGTTGTAAAAATGGCCAGTAATACTGTAAAAATGCTAGTAATGATGTAAACATGATCAGTATTACTGTAAAAATGACCAGTAATACTGAAAAATTGCTAGTACTACTGTAAAAATGACCAGTAATGTTGTAAAAATGGTTAGTAAATCTGTCAAAATGGCCAGTAATGATGTAAAAATGGCCAGTAACACTGTAAAATTGCAGTAATGGTGTAAAAATGACCAGTAATTCTGTAAAAATGACCAGTATTACTGAAAGATTGCTAGTAATACTGTAAAAATGACCAGTAATACTGTAAAAAGTGCCAGTAATACTGTACAACTGCCAGTAAGACTGTAAAAATGGCCAGTAATACTGTAAAAATGGCCAGTAATAATGTAAAACTGGGCAGTAATACTGTAAAAATGGCCAGTAATAATGTAAAACTGGGCAGTAATACTGTAAAAATGGCCAGTAATATTGTAAAACTGGGCAGTAACACTGTAAAAATGGCCAGTAAGCCTGTAAAACTTGCCAGTAATACTGTAAAAATTACCAGTAATACTGTAAAAATGGCCAGTAATACTGTAAAAATGGTCAGTAATACTTAACAATTACCAATAATACTTTAAAAATGGCCAGTAATACTTAAAAATTACCAGTAATACTGTAAAAATGGACTGTAATACTGTACAAATGGCCAGTAATACTGTAAAAATGGTCAGTAATACTGTAAAAAATGGCCAGTAATACTGTAAAACTTGCCAGTAAATCTGTAAAAATGTCCAGTAATACTGTAAAAATGTCCAGTGATACTGTAAAAATGTCCAGTAATACTGTAAAAATGGTCAGTAATACTGTAAAATGTTCAGTAAATCTGTAAAAATGTCCAGTAATACTGTAAAAATTGCCAGTAATGATGTAAAAATGGCCATTGATACTGTAAAAATGGCAAGTAATACTGTAAAACTTGCCAGTATTACTATAAAAATGGCCAGTAATACTGTAAAACTTTCCAGTATTACTATAAAAATGGCCAGTAATACTGTAAAAATGGCCAGTAATACTGTAAAACTTGCTAGTAATGATGTACAAATGGCCACTGATACTGTAAAAATGGCCAGTAATACTGTAAAACTTGCCAGTAATGATGTACAAATGGCCACTGATACTGTAAAAATGGCCAGTAATACTGTAAAACTTGCCAGTAATGATGTACAAATGGCCAGTAATACTGTAAAAATGGCCAGTAATACTGTAAAAATGGCCAGTAATACTGTAAAAATGGTCAGTAATAATGTAAAAATGGCCAGTAATACTGTAAAACTTGCCAGTAATACTGTAAAAATGGCCAGTAATACTGTAAAACTTGCCAGTAATACTGTAATAATGGCCAGTAATACTGTAAAAATGGTCAGCAATACTGTAATAATGGCCAGTAATACTGTAAAAATGGTCAGTAATACTGTACAAATGGCCATTGATACTGTAAAAGTGGCCAGTAATACTGTAAAAATGGCCAGTAATACTGTAAAAATGGTCAGTAATAATGTAAAAATGACCAGTAATACTGAAAAATGGCCAGTAATACTGAAAAATGGCCAGTAATACTGTAAAAATGGTCAGTAATACTATAAAAATGGCCAGTAATACTGTGAAACTTTCCAGTATTACTATAAAAATGGCCAATAATACTGTAAAAATGGCCAGTAATACTGTAAAACTTGCCCGTAATGATGTACAAATGGCCACTGATACTGTAAAAATGGCCAGTACTACTGTAAAACTTGTAATACAGTAATACTGTAGTAATGGCCAGTAATACTGTAAAAATGACCAGTAATACTGAAAAATGGCCAGTAATACTTTAAAACTTGCCAGTAATACTGTAAAACTTGTCAGTAATGATGTACAAATGACCACTGATACTGAACAAATGGGCAGTACTACTGTAAAAATTGCCAGTAATATTGTAAAAATGGCCAGTAATACTGTAAAAATGGCCAGTAATACTGTAAAACTGGCCAGTAATACTGTAAAAATGGCCAGTAATACTGTAAAAATGGTCAGTAATACTGTAAAAATGGCCAGTAATACTATAAAACTTGTCAGTAATGATGTACAAATGGCCATTGATGATGTACAAATGACCACTGATACTGAACAAATGGGCAGTACTACTGTAAAAATTGCTAGTAATATTGTAAAAATGGCCAGTAATACTGTAAAAATGGCCAGTAATACTGTAAAACTGGCCAGTAATACTGTAAGAATGGCCAGTAATACTGTAAAACTTGTCAGTAATGATGTACAAATGGCCATTGATACTGTAAAAGTGGCCAGTAATACTGTAAAACTTGCCAGTAATAATGTAAAAATGGTCAGTAATACTGTAGAAATGGCCAGCAATACCGTAAGGGTGCTTTCACATATGTGGTTCGGTTCATTTGGTCCGGACCAAAGGCAACAAATGAAACATTGTAGCATTTTTCAGCCGTTTTGGGTCCCTTTCACACCACACTGATTGCTTTGGTCCGAACCAGTTGAAACTAACCGAAATGCAATCATGTGACAAAATCTACAACACACACTGGCCAGATGTTATTGAACGCATTTCCTAAACTGCTTTTCAATTGGTCAGAATTCACGTGGAACTACCGCAAATAAACAAACCGGCAGACACACAATGTCGCTGCGCTGGCTGACGCAGTATCCCAGGTCATAGTATACTATGTAGTTTGTATGCATCACTTTAGACAAACTATACATTTCGAGAATGAAGGGCGGCTGGGGCTGGAAAACAATGTTTTAATGCATTGCAATCGGCGAAAGCATTAGGAGAAGGCGTGAAATAATTTAGCTAAACTGCGACATGGTCATCTTTCGGAAATATCACCAATGATCCATCAGGTAATGTTTCTCCCTCCCTCCCTCCCTCCCTCCCTCCCTCTCTCTCTCTCCCTCTCTCTCTCCCTCTCTGTTTAAAACTGTTGGTAAAGCGCTGTCAACAAATATTTTTCCTCCAAACCCCAAGATAGACATCGCATCGCACTATGGCAGCTGGATTAGTCCAAAAGACGCAGTACTTTTTGCGGTTGGGTCTGTTTTAGTTTGGATCACGTTCTCACCACAAACGAACCGCTCCAGGGTTTGTTTGAAAGCGTACTGAGACCACCTCTTCAAGCAGGTCTCGGTACACTTTTTTGGTGCGCTTTTGGTGCGCACCCGAGTGCGATTGCTACGTTCTCACCTGCCCTAACGAACCGCACCAAGGACGAAAACTAACTCTAGTGCGATTCAACCGAACTAAATAAGGCAGGTGTGAAAGCACCCTAAGAATTGCCAGTAATACTGTAAAACTTGTCAGTAATGATGTACAAATTTACAGTTTATCAATTTCATTGCAATTGTGACAGACCAACCTATCTGGTCCAGTTTAGGCCTAGTTAGGGGTTATTAACTTGGCTGAGACTTGACCCAGATATGGTTCATGTTTGGCCCTTGCCTGGAAGCCAGACTTAGTTCAGTCATGTACCCTAATTCACTGTGGCATGTGGGCCAAGCAAAACCAGATTGTGTGGGCCAAAGCTGGGCCAGTGAAATTTTGCTATGTAGGGATGCATTGCAAATGACATAAACAAAGGAATTGTGTAATCAGGGTGTTAAAATAAACAAACAAAAAAAACATTTCAGGTCACCTACAACTTCACTAAGCAATAGTCACTGCACAATAAGCAAATCTCAGCCAGGACGGTCACTTTTGTCATCCCCTCGAAACATTGCCATTGTGGTCCGGGCTATTTACATGTGTTGTGGGGATTTGCTGATTTATTTATTTTTTCCCCAATTTGTATTCCAATGTAAGGAATACAAAATAAAAGCACTGACGCAGAGCCGTATTTGAACACACACTGTTTATGGGATGGGAGCTGGTCTTATGTCACTAATGCTGAGCCTTCTTTCAATGTCTCCATTCTTTCCCTCCTTCTCCTCTTATTTCCGTCCCATCAGTCACTGTGAGAGAGGAAAAGAGAGAGTGAGCGAGTGTGTCCTGAGTGGGTTGGACAGTTGGCCTTTTCACTCTGAATGGATGGGCAGAAGGGAAGAGGATTTAAACAAGCAGACAGCTTGACTACAGAGCGCAGTATTTACTCTGCTCAAATAAACAGCCCATTTTAAGAGGCCCGACTTAGATTTCTTCTCAGGGTTGAACTACTAGAGGAGAGGGGTGATTTTAAATATACGAACAGCAAAATATATGGTAATTTTAGTCATTTTGGAATGTTAATTTAATCAAATTAATCATAAGAAAAGTCAAATCCATTGGAATAAAATCCCAGAAACTTTTCTTAAAGGGAAAGTTCACCCCAAAAAATGAAAACCGCCTCATCATTTATTCTCCCTCATGTTTTTTTTTAACTTTTGTTAGTTTCTTTCTTCTGTTGAGCACAAAAGGAGATATTTTGAAGAATGTTGGTTGTTGGGACTCATTGACTTCCATTGAAGAAAATACATTACTATGGACTATGGTGTCAGCAACCAGCATTTTTCAAAATATCTTCTGTTGAACACAAACGGAGATATTTTGAAGAATGTTGGTTGCTGAGACTCATTGACTTCCATTGTAGTAAATAAATGACTATGGAAGTCAGTGGGTGCCAGCAACCAGCATTTTTCAAAATATCTCCTGTTGAGCTTAAAAGAAGATATTTTGAAGAATGTTGCTTGCTGAGACCCATTGACTTCCATTGTAGGAAATACATTACTATGGAAGTCAATGGGTGTCAGCGGCCAACATTTTTCAAAATATCTCCTGTTGATCTCAATAAAAGATATTTTGAAGAATGTTGTTGCTGGGACCCATTGACTTCCATAGAAGGAAATATGTTACTGTGGAAGTCAATGGGTGCCAGCGGTCAGCATTTTTCAAAATATCTTCTGTTCAACACAAAAGAAGATATTTTGAAGAACGTTGGCCGGAAGTCAATGGGCTGCCAGCAACCAGCATTTTTCAAAACATCTCCTGTTGAGCTCAAAAGAAGAAATTTTGAAGAATGTTGGTTGCTGGAACCCATTAGGTGCGTTCGACATGAAGCACAGCTGCAGCCGGTGATCAACGAGATTAGCCGAGCGCAGGCAGGAGCGGAGTTGAAAACGGAGCCGTCAAGCCGGACACTTCGGGGTTCAAAGTTGCGGCAGTCATGATGACCGATCACATGGCGTCATCATCATTTTTTTTTTTTATTTATAACAACAAAATATTTACAAATAAAACACAATACAGTCTCTACAAACTATAGTTCATTTTTAAACAATAAGTGATTTATGAATTAAATGTGTTACAAACGCATGAGAGAAATAAGGGGAAACGAGAGGGTAATATAAACACAAAAACACACACAAATTCTAGGAGTTTAAACATCACTCTAGGCTAATAGTTCTTGTTTAATATTCTAAAAAGGGGTTTACGTTTATTTACATTTATAGATATAAAACTTTCCAATAGATAATTGTGTAAAACCCAAAACAAGGTGTTTTGAATAATTTATACAATGATTAAGATTATTTTGGATAATAAAAGCATTTTCAAAGAAGCATTTTAATCCAAAAAGATTGAACAAAAGGAAATTCCTAAAATAAGTGAGCTACACTTTAAGTAGAAGAAAGAGAAGGTACATCAGTGTCACTTTTAAAACTGAATAAACAGCTAGACAGGAAATAAATATATATTTTATAATCCTAAAAATTATTTTATAATTATTTAATAAAATAGTTCTTTATTTGTTAAGAAACCTTTAGGATGTCAGGATCAATGATGATAATTATTTTATTACAAGTCTGTAAGACTCTTTTGAGTTAATATTTTGGTTATTTACTAAAATATATCATTTAAATCGCTTATGGAGCTGAATACAGTAAATAGTCTGTACTGTATAAAAAAAGGTCCAAAATAAACCTGTGCAAACAATCTAGCCTTTATAACCAGATTATTTAACTAAAGATGATACTGCAGTAAAATATTTGTAGTCTTTTAATAAGCATGATGTGTACAAGATAGAGATGGTATGAAAAGTGAATTGTTTGTTTGAAATTTGTGAGATGGAATTTGTCCAGTAATAAACCCGAAACACACGTGGTTGTTGTCATGCGGTGAACTCGGCCAATCGTGTAATGTCGGTGTCGTCATCAGAGCTCGTGCAGATGCTCTTCAGACGCTGCGCGGGCTGAGTCAGTCGTCTGATCTCGGAGCGCTGTCGCGGTACTTTAATGCCACATGTGACAGTCACATGGCGTTGGCGCAGCATCAATCCGGACAAAATTTCTAACCAGCATGCACCGCTTTAAGATAGATTTCGATCGATCTGCACAGCGCTGCATGAAGTCGAACGCACCTATTGACTTCCATAGAAGGAAATACATTACTGTGGAAGTCAATGAGTGTCAGCGACCAGCATTTTTCTAAATATCTCCTGTTGAACACAAAAGAAGATATTTTGAAGAATGTTGGCCGGAAGTCAATGAGCTGCCAGCAACCAGCATTTTTTAAAATATCTCCTGTTCAGTTCAAAAGAAGATATTTTGAAGAATGTTGGTTGCTGGGACCCATTGACTTCCATAGAAGGAAATACATTACTGTGGAAGTCAATGGGTGTGAGCGACCAGCATTTTTCTAAATATCTCCTGTTGAACTCAAAAGAAGAAAGGCAATTTAAGTGACTTTGAACTTGACATGGTTGTTGGTGCCAGACGGGCTGGTCTGAGCATTTCAGAAATAGCCATACCTGAGTGTTGTTGCTGACCATGTCCATCCCTTTTTGACCACAGTGTACCCATCTTCTGATGGCTACTTCCAGCAGGATAACACACCATGTCATAAATCGTGAATCATCTAAGGGTGCTTTCACACCTGTGGATCGATTCTCTTGTTCCGAAACAGAGATTAAAATTGTTACATTGTTGCACTTTGTTCTTGGTGTGGTTTGCTTTCACACGGCAAAGTTTCTAAACAGACCAAAAGAGCTAAAACAAGTCACCTGCGTGTAAACTGTCCTCACATTGGTCAGAGTTTCAGGGTTTATTTTGCAGAGCTCAGCTGTCATGCGTCCTTATTTAATTGATGACGCTGAGCAATAAGACATTATAAGCGAAAAGATGCTCTTTCATTTTGAATTGTGACACCCACAGACATCGTCACCAGATATAAATCAGAAGTAAGACTTTCTCATACATAGCAGTTACGCATTATAGGCTTTACATTATAGAGAGAAATAACAGATAAACCAAGACTGCTGTTCGGTCAATTTTCCTAACGGATAAACAGCTCTCATTAATAGTTCAGCTTTCACTTTCGTATTTGACATGAAACGCACATTTACCGTTAGGAATGACATCCCGCCCTACTTATCATTCTCTCTTCATATAGCCATATATGTCTATTACATATCCATAATAGACTGTGATATAGCCTGGTTCGGATTGTATTGCTTTCTCACTACAATTGATCTGCTCCAGAGTTCGTTTCAATCAAGCCAAGACCACCTCATTCAGGCGATCTCAGACCGAATGTTTTGGCACGAATCTGAGCGTGATTGCTGGATTCGCATATGCCAAACAAACCGCGCTAACTGGGGAAAAGCGCCAGGTTCCGAAACAAAAGCCTAGGTGTAAAAGCACCCTCAGACTGGTTTCTTGAACATGACAATGAGTTCACTGTACTCAAATGGCCTCCACAGTCACCAGAGTTCAATCCAATAGAGCACCTTTGGGATGTTGTGGAACGGGAGATTCGCAGCTCATTCATGGATGTGCAGCTGACAAATTTGCAGCAACTGCGTGATGCTATCTTGTCAATATGGACCAAAATGTCTAAGGAATATTACAGGTACCTTGTTGAATCTATGCCACGAAGGATTAAAGCAGTTCTGAAGGCAAAAGGGGGTCCAACCCGGTACTAGTAAGGTGTACCTTATAAAATGGCCGGTGAGTGTGTGTGTATATATATATATATGTGCAGTTGAAGTCAAAATTATTCGCCTTCTGTCATTTTTTTTTCTTTTTCAAATATTTCCCAAATGATGTTTAAAGGTTCAAGATTCACAGATTTGTGTGTGTTGAGCATCAGTTAAGAGAACGTTAGCACCTGTCAGCTTTAATTGAGGGGAAAACTGGATAATTTTGAGCTTTTGTCAGATAATTTCATCTTCCGGGTTTAAAATAATTTTTGGGGCGGGATCAAAATAGGTGACGTAGCGCAAAACTGCAAGTGGAGTGATGACGCATCGGTTTCTCATTATTATTCATAGCTGAGTTTTCTTATCCTATGAGAAGACCCTGTTGTTTAATTATTCCTGACTGCACGTGCTTTCCGATGGCAAAGCAGACCTGCCAAGCTGTGAGACCCAATGACTGTAACTGCGTCCGCGGGCCCCGCATACGGTACGCAGCAGTTAGCCGATCATGAAGGGTCTTATGTGTTTGTTTCCATGATCCACGGGGTTTGTTGCAAGTTTTTACCCGCGATGCTGTCAGGGCTGATACAGCAAAGCTGTTTGTGTGCAGCAAGCATTATTGTCGGGAGAGCTGTTCGAGAATCGGAGAATGGCGGACTTTGTGTTTTATCAGTTGAGTTTGTTCACATTTAGACACATCACCTATATCCGTGCTGCTGTGTTTGCCTGTGTTTAAAGTCCTTCAGATTACCGGCAGGGCTAATAGTTGAAATAGACAGGGCAAGAGACCTGCTGCACTGAGTCTGCATTCAGACCCGGGGATTGAGGAGAGAAGTCCTCATTTATAGTGTTTATAAAAACACAATTATCTTTATAATGAAATAAATTGTGGTTATGTGTATATGAAATTACGAATAACAAATGTAACAGGGCATTAAATTACTGTTTATTTATTTGCATTTTAACTTTGTAAACTATATAATCATGGGTCTCCTCCAAGCGGCAACCTCCCGCTCTCCCTCGGGAAGCCAATACGGAAGTAACTGAAACTGCAATTCATCGAAATTCCGCTAGTCCTGGCTCCATAATAGAGCAAATTTTTTATTGAGCCCACTGTTAGAATGGCCAACTTTACAGCAGAAAAAAGGTGTTTACAGCCTGGTACAAAGAACAATTTTGGTTCATATAGCTACTATTACCCTTTGTGACAACTGTGAGGGGGGTGAATTTTTTTATAACTCATCCGTTTCCTTTATATTAGGTTATATTAAGTTTGCATAATTAAGGGCGTGGCCACTTGAGTGACAGCTAGGTCTCGCTGGTCGCCGTCACTTCACCTCAGCTGATTACGGCTGATTAGCCGCTGATCTCGGCATATTCATCGTATTTTTGTTTTGTTTTATGTGGCTTTACACAGTCAGTTGCGTTTTGGAATTATTTCCTACAATTATCAAATGATATGGCATGCTGTGTGCACTTCATTGTGCTCACAAGCCATTCACGTGGCCTCCGTTTCCCAGGTGAGTGAAAAATATAATTATATACCATCTCTATAAATGTATTTGTTTATTTAAGATCATTTATCATTTATAATGTTCTTTAGAGCTGTAATGCACTCCAGAATCTGACAGATTATTAGCTGTAGGCTCTAGAACAGTCATCTGAAGCGTTGTCATACAGTGTTCTGCCTGGACTTCATAATTAGCCTTGCATTTACTAACACAGACTATATCTGAAGTTTTTGGAAGTAATTCGCACTTTCCTCCTGTTGAAAAACGTCATAAGCGCAATGTTTATAGTGGCCAATGTGTAATGCATTGAGCCACTAAGCATTGCGTTTATGACGTTGCTTTTGAAACTGTTTTTAAAAGTCTAAACACTTTATTGATAAAGTGTACAACCAAGCACATGTGGTCAGAACACAAACGAGTCGCAAGTGATGAAGTATTAAGCGTTTCTCCCTTAGGAAAGCCCGTCTAAGCAGGGCATCTGTAGATCCGCTCACGCTCCGCCTCTTTGCCCTTGTATGGTATGCCCGTGGTTGGTACGATGACGCGCGAACAAAATGGCGACGGTCGGCCACGCCTTCTAGTAGCTTCTTTTGGGTTCTTCATTAACCTATGGGTGACGTCCATATCTTTTACAGTCTATGGTCTCCTCACGGTTTGTGTCTCATTTTGTGAGCCAACTGACAACAGTTGTTCGCTCCCCTCTTTCTCCCCTGCTCTGCTGGCCACGCCCACTCCACCCTCTGCTCGCAGAGCTCCACACCTATTATTATGCATTTTTTTTAAAAATTCGGAGGTAGACTTGAATCGAAAGAGGGGGGTTTCATGGCCCTTTAACAGAGCAATTTTTAAGTCTTATTTGTTTTATTTTGGCTAGAATAAAAGCAGTTAAAAAAAACATTTTAAGGTCAATATTATTAGCCCCCTTAAGCAATATTTTTAGATTGTCTAACAAACAAACCACTGTTATACAATGATTTGTCTAATTACCCTAACTCGCCTACGAAACCTAGTTAAGCCTTTAAATTGCACTTTAAGCTGAATACTAGTATCTTGAAAAATATCTAGTAAAATATTATTTATTGTCATATATATATGAATCAGCTGTCTGTCGAAATCCTTTTGCTCTTTTTTTCCGGCACAAATGGAGTCTCCTGAATTATGAAACACAACACTGCTTTACACAAGCAAAAACATGTTGAGAGCCACTGTTATAGGTTGTATTGAATGGCATGTTTTTGTTCTCATGCCCTCCTCTGATTGGCAGAGAGCTGTTCAGATCTGATCAGGTGACAGGTGGATGTTCAGTACAGCGGTTTGATCAATACTTAATTTACATTAGAGATTAGAGAGAATCAGCTATGAGACTGACAGCAAACCATATGTCAGGCTGACAGCGCTGTGCACTCTTTTATCCTGCTTGTCTCTGTTTCTCTCTCTCTCTTGTTCTATCATTAAATATGGCTGTCATTGAGCCATATGAACTCTTTTGACCCTGAAATACACCGCACAGTGCATTTTTAACTACCTCGAAGCTGCAGTTTTACCTCCATCTAGGAAAGGTGAGATATTGCCATCTAGTGTACAATTAGCTTCTCTCAGTGCAAAGAAAATATCTCACTTCGTGGTTATTTGGTAGGAATCTGCACTCCTATCATCGAGTCTGTTCGTTTACTCCTGTAAATGTGTGTAAATATACTGTTAAGGTCAAAATTATTAGATTTTGTTTTTCAGATATTTCCCAGATAATGTTTAACAGAGCAAGGAGGGTTTCACAGTATTTCCGATAATATTTTGTCTTCTGAAGAAAGTCTGTTTGTTTTATTTTGGCTACACTGTAAAATAAAATCTGTAAAAAAAAATGGTCAAAAGACAGCAGGGCTTCCAGAGATATTCCGTTAAATTACAGAAAATAACCATTTCATAAAATTACAAGCAAGAACTGTAGAAGACAGAAGACTTTACGGCCAAAATTCATTAAATTACAGTTTACTACTGTTGATAATTTGCATTTAAACTCTGAAAAAATGGAACAAAAACTGGAAATTACAGCCATTTTACTAATTATTCCTGCAATTATACAGATTATTGCTGTCATTTTTCAAATTATTACTGTAAATATATATATTTTTTTATTGTAATTATACAAAATAACAAAGTAAATGGGTCAAATGCGGCAAGGCAAGGGGAAACACGCCGTAATGCTCACTAAACAGTTTAAGACCCCGCAACAATGTGTCTGTGTGTCCTGAGTTTAAAGTCCTTGAAATAAGTCCATAACGATCTTCTGACTGTGTGTGTAATCAGTCAGAATTCAGGGAGTTGTAGTTCGTTAAAGTAGCGTATGTGTAGTTTCCCAGTGATCCACATCCGCTAGGTCACTGGTGATCATAACAATTAGCATAGCAACATTGTTAGAGTAGTAAAATAAACATTATATGCAGCCTGCAAACAACAAGCTATTATTTGACATCATTAACCTCACGTTAATCTTCATATGATTACTATCTTCACTAAAAACTATTGGACTGAATTTTTGTTTCCCTATTTTTATAATCTGTAAATATGACTGTAAAATTATGTGTTACTCTCTGAAAATACAGAACATTTCCTTTAAAAAACAGAAAAATAACGTAATGCCAAAATACAAGCAATAACTGTACATTTAATGCTAGAATTGTTTATTACAGAACATCTGTCAAACAGCAGCAATTTCACTGTATAATGAAAAAAATACAGACAGTTACTTGTAAAATAACGTTTATTTTTTACAGTGTAGAATAAAAGTTTTAAATTTTTTAACACTATTTTAGTGTCAATATTATTAGCCCCTTTAAGCTCTTTTTTTTTTTTTCGATTGTCTGCAGAACAAACCACTGTTATACAATGACTTGCCTAATTACCCTAACCTGCCTAACTAACCTAATTAACCTAGTTAATCTTTTAATTGTCGCTTTAGCTGAATACTAGTATCTTGAAAATATATCTATAGTATATCTAGTAAAATATTATGTTCTGTTATCATGGCTTCTAATGTCATCATTAGAAATGAGTTATTAAAACTATTATGTTTAGAAATGTGCTGGTAAATATCTTCTTTCCATTAAACAGAAATTGAGAAAAAAAAACATACGGGGGGCTCATAATTTAGGAGGGCTATTAATTCTGACTTCAACTGTATATATATTTAGTTTTTTTGGTAATATTATTAAACAACATGCAAATGTTAATATGATTATGTACAATGCGGTTTGTAAAGTAACATTTTCTGTCTTTTAGTAAATATATGGTAACACTTTAGTATAAATAACAATTCACACTATTTACTACTAGCTTATTACCTGCCTATTAACTGCTTATTAGCACTTATAAAGTACACAAATAATGACACTGCTTGTTCAAGCTACTTATTTATATATATATAAATATATATATATATATATATATTATATATATATATATATATATATATATATATATATATATATATATATATATATATATATATATATATATATATACCCACACACACACACACACAGGTGAAGTGAGAATTATTAGCCCCCCTCAATTATTAGCCCCCCTGTTTATTTTTTTTCCCCAATTTCTGTTTAACAGAGAGAAGACTTATTCAACACATTTCTAAACATAATAGTTTTAATAACTCATTTCTATTAACTGATTTATTTTATCTTTGTCATGATGACAGTAAATAATATTTGACTAGATATTTTTCAAGACACTTCTATACAGCTTAAAGTGACATTTAAAGGCTTAACTAGGTTAATTAGGTTAACTAGGCAGGTTAGGGTAATTAGGTAAGTTATTGTATAATGATGGTTTGTTCTGTAGACTATTGAAAAAAAATATAGCTTAAAGGGGCTAATAATTTTTACCTTGAAATGGTTTTTAAAAAAATTTAAACTTGTTTTTATTCTTGCTGAAATAAAACAAATAAGACTTTCTCCAGAAGAAAATAATATTATCAGACATACTGTGAAAATTTCCTTGCTCTGTTAAACATAATTTGGGAAATATTTAAAAAAGAAAAACAAATCAAAGGGGGGCTATAATTCTGACTTTAACTGAATATATATATATATATATATATATATATATAAATACACACACATACAGAACAAGAACAAACATCGGCTCGTACTGTAGACATACAAAGGACAATAAAGGAAAACAAAAAAGAAAAGAGAGGATATAACCTCAGAGGGGTCACTGAATTGCTCTTGAAATATAGATTTGGCAAATAAATCAAGAAAGTGACCCCAAGTAGCCCAAAATTTTTTTTATCTCTCTTCATCTGAATATCAGATATCATGTCAGAAATCCAGAGTAAAGATGATTTCCAGTTGTTAAGCACTAGTCTTTTAGCCACGAACATGCCTTGCATTAAAAAGCCCCAGATTTAATATAAGTCTTTTGTGTCTCCAGAATGTGTCTGTAAAGTTTCAGCTCAAAACACCCATCAGATTTTTTATTATACCTTTCATAAGTTTCTATTTTATAGCTCTGAGCATTAGGTAGCGGTTTTTGTGTACTGAGCCTTTAAGGCTAGTCCTTCACGCCCACCATTTCTACGTGCCTGTCAGCGTGTCTTAATCTCCTCCCTCGGCTGCGTCAGACATCAGACAGACATGAAGGAAGCAGATCTCACGTAACGTTTGTGAGAAATACTACAGTAAGAACTTTACCAATGAGTATTTGATGCATTTGTTGTGGAGTTGCAACGATGAGTCGCACAATGTCGTTACAAAGTTCACACACACACACAGCGCAGACATGCACACACACAGAAAGGGCGCGCGTTTAGCTTTGCACTCATTTTGCATGCAAATGTGACAGGATACAGGTTAATATCAACTGCTGTATGGATATCTGTTATGTTAATGTATAAAACACACCTGATTTAATGTCCACAACCCGGGATTGAAGCGTCTTCTTTTATAATTGTACTGACATGCGGCTGTGGTGATGTAAATCAAAGTAAATCTGAAGTAAATCACTGTAATTTATTACAAACATCCACTGTTTTAAAACATTTTAAACTTGTAAAACTCACTCTTGATCACATTTAATGATGATTGATGATCCTAGCAAACTGAACAGATCTTTTATTTATGGTTGCTTTGCACATGCGCTGTCTTGATGATATGATTATACGCATTACTACGGAGACATGTTAATATGTAGCTGTCAATCAATTTGGTGGGCCGGGGGACCGCACTCCTATACGTCAAGTTGCGGTCGGTCTCAAAACCGCTCCAATTGGTCCACCGTTTTTATGTTGTTAAATTAAAAAAAGGACTGGGTGTGTTTATATCACCCCAATATGACTGTCTATACACTGTGCCTACACATATGTAGGCCCACATGGAATCTGCGCGCGCAGAATTCCGCAGATTTTCCGCAGATTTCCGCAGATTTTTAGCCCATCAATAATTCTGTTTATTTACTTAAAGTTAACTATTTACAGTTAATCTAATTGGATTTGCATTTTAAACATTAAATACAAGTTAAAAAGGTAGTATTTTTTAATTAACATATTAAGGTTTTAGTTATGATACTCCCAAAATAATTCCGCAGAAATCCGCAGATTTTTACCAAAATTCTCCGCAGAAATAGCAAACAACGTCCACAGATTCCGTCTGGCCCTACACATATGTCTGTCCAAACAGCTTGAAAAGTAGATTTTTCACCATAGGTATGATTGTATTGTTTGAGGGAGAGAAGATGCATTTTGAAAAGCTAACAACACAATTCTTCAGGTTTTTTTGGGACAGCTTAATTGTTTCATGTTCAATCCACTTAAATTTGTACAAACTAATAAGTTAACTTAATTCTTTCATGTTGTCTCAACACAAATCAATTGTGTGGATCCCAGCATTTTTTACAGTGTATGATTTTATTTGACCTAATCCTACCCAATCCCCAAATCCAAATATTACTTTAGTAACTATTAATAAACAGTTAATTAGCAGTTTATTGAGCTAAAAGTCTTGGTTTGCTAATAGAGTGAATTGTACATAAAAAATTGTGCCCGATATATATTATGAGAGCTTCTAATATGAGATACTTCTGATTGGATTGCATTGTAAACCTTTATTGCTACAAAGTTTTCTTTTATTCCAATCGATTTGTGTTGGGACAACATGAAGGAATTAAGTTAACTTATTAGTTCTTGCAAATGTAAGTGGATTGAACATAAAACAATTAAGTTAAAAACGCAAGAAATGTGTTGTTTCAGCTTATTTTATATAAGTAGTTTAAACAAATGGCAAAAGTGTTTTGTTTTTATTAGTGTACTAAATCATTCCGCAAAATCCTGCACATAAATATAAAGAAATACCCTTGTTATTGGTAAATTTTTTGGTAAATTTTGCTGTTTAATATTTACACCCCCCCCCCCCACCCCCAAAACACACACACACCTCAAAAAACAAACACAAAAAACATCATCCCAATCAAACGACCCCTGTGTTAGCGGTCAGGAGGAAGTGTGTTTGAGTCATAAATAATAGATGAGGTGCTTTGTAATTCTAGTACATGTTTTGTTTACCTCTTTGAATGCCTGATGAGGTTTCTGTACCCTTCATTTACAAATTATGTTAATTATACCTGACAGTTTGTCACATACGGCCCCCCTCTTGTTTGATGTGCCCTTTCGTTGACACCTGCTTTTCCTGTTTTCCAGTGCCTTTCAGGGAAACGCCTTCCTACACAAATCGCCGGCGCGTGACTGGAGGCGACACTCTGACATCATCACGCTCGCTGCCTCGCTCCGCCTCCGACAACAACCTGAACAATGTGGCAGACGCTAGCCACGCCCACTCCCCTGTGCCGTCTCTGAGGAGCCTGCCCCCTCTGGCCCACTCCGGGATCGACCCGGCGGCTGACGGCAGTCTACAGAGCACGGGCAGCTCGCTGTCCTCACACTCCCGCTCGCCCTCCCTCCAGCGGGTCACTGAGGAGGCCAGCGCACATGCGGGACGCCGACACATGCCCCTCATGCACTCACACAGCCGGGGACGCCTCAGGTGAGCAACACACAAACACACAACATTAAGGTTTTCCTCCTGTCATCCACTTCATTGAACATATACACATCACCTACATACTACACTATATAGGAATTACCAACCTACATCACACATGATGTCACACCGGTTCCCGGTTGCAAAAAAAGACTGGTTGCAATAGCAAACATGTCGTGTTGTGCGGTAGATTGCTGAAAGAGTGCTGAATGGAGTGAGGACCTAATTAAAAATGCTCGACTCTGCAGTTCTCATTTCATATCAGGTGAGTTAACGCTATGCTGAATCATACACATTGCTCATTTTTGATTGCAGCAATGATTAGGGCTGTCACGATATCTATTTTTTTGCTGGCCGATATATTGCAAATTAATTGCGATAAACGATATTATCGCCACTTTATAACTTGTATATACTTTTTTAAAAAGTATGCATTTTTACAACTTAATAGTGTAATAATTCAAGTACACTGTTTGAAAGAACAAAGAATGTTTTATTTTTAAGAATATTTAGACATTGAATTAGAACATGAAAAAAAAATCTTAGAACAAATAAATTATAAAAGATGTAAACAAAAAAGCGTAAGAACAATCATGTTTAAGTCAAAAGTAGACTTTAAAAGCATCTCAGTCACCTCTACAGGCCATTTTTTAATGATCCACATATCTGTAGTTGCAGAGAAAAATGAGATGTTTTTAATCTCTTTTAGTATGTTGTCCTTTACTTTGTTGTACATAGATGGAATTGCAGTTTGTGAGATATACGTTTTCTTTGGCAGTTCATACTGTTTGTCAAAGGTTTGTAGCATATTTATAAATGCTGGTTTTTCGACCGTGTTTAACGGCTGCATCTCTTTAGCTATAAAGTGAGTTAAGCTATCTGTGAGTGTGCGCCATTTGGCGCTGTCACGTTTATTTTTGCACTGCCGGGTAAATGCATCTGTTAACGTTAACTGTCTGGAAGACCCTTCTCCAGTAGTAACTACGGTTGATGTTCCCATGTTGAAAAAATTGCTAGGTTGGTTATGTTTTAGGTGGGATTTAATGTTAGTTGTGTTGCCTTTTTTCGTTGCCACTGTTCTGAAACAAATTCGAAATATCGGCACGTTCAAGTTAACGAGCTCTCCTTTTTCATTCGGCTTAAAGCCAATTTGTTCCCACACCGGAGCTGAACACTGTGGCTTTGAAACCAAGTACATCACGACCATTAGACTTAACGACTGTATACTAAACACGAATCAATGGGTTCACGTCTCGTCTTCCTCACCTCCACTATTCGCTCGCTCTCTCTCTCTCTCTCGCACTCTGCGTGTGTGTGTTTGTGGGGCTGTGCGCGCAGCATGCGTGGAGATGCTGCATAAGCCTCGCCATCCACAGAAAGCAGAATGCAGCGTGTTCGACAAGAACTTTGCTTGCTAAATACACAGGGCGGGAGCAAGGTGAACTGCCGCTCTAGGCAAAGGCCGCCCTCAACCCGAAAGTAAAAACGAAAGTGATTGGTTCGCAAACCGGGGTTGGGATGGGGGTGCCGCGGATGCCGCCCTCACTATTCTTCCGCCCTAGACGGCTGCTTAGGTCGCCTCTATGGACGCGCCGGCCCTGTAGCCTACATAGACAATATATCGCGCCTCCAAAATTTACCGCCCTCATTTTCATATATCGCGGATAAGTCAATATATTGACCATCGCGACAGGCCTAGCAATGATTTCAGCAAAAACAGTTAAATATGGTGAATTAAACTACGGACACTGAATGCTAAGAATGAAATATAAACATGTAAGTTCACGTAACCTGCCATACATATGCAGTTCGCTGTCAGAATGCAGTTGTTTTGCTTGTTGATGATTACCCAGACCTTGTATAGCTCAGTCTTCATTCCTTGTCTTTGGCTAGGCAGAACCTCGGTTTTTAGCACTACATAGTTTTGAATCTGGTAATCATGGAACATTATTTCTTGCACATGACCACACAGAACAAAACTGTAGGCATCCAAAGACTTGTACACTGTATAAAAAGGCACATAATCATTTAAAAAAAGTCAGATGTTAATGTGACTAAACCTTTTCTCTTTTAGGTAAGTTAGGATTATTACATTTGTTTCTGTAATGCCTAATAGCAGAATAATGAGAGAGATATTTTTGAGAAATTGTTATAACTTCTTGAAAGTCAAGTTTACATATAATAAGATTATTATGCCTCTGAAAAAGCTCAGATGATGGTGTCAAGGTTTTGGAAGTTTCTGATTGGCTAATTGACAACATTTGAGTTAATTGGAGGCACAACTGTGGAATAGTATTTAAGGAAAACCTTAAACACACTGCTTCCTTGTGTGACAACATGGGAAAATCAACAAGCCAGAGTGAACAAAAAAAGTCAGATTACAATTTGCTAAATTACACTGGGAAAAAGAATAATTTTTGGAGACATGTCCTGTGGTCTGATGGAACTAAGATTGAACTGTTTGGCCATAATGACCAGTGTTACGTTTGGAGGACAAAGGGGAAAGCTTACAAGCTTAGGAACACCATCCCAACTGTGAAGTATGGGTGCGGCAGCATCACATTGTGGGGCTGTTTTAGTGCAGGAGGGACTGGTCCATTTCACAGCATAGATGGCATCATGAAGAAAGAACATTATGTAGAAATACTGAAGCAACATCTCAAGACATCAGCCAGGAAATTAAAACTTCCAAACAGACCATGATCCTAAGCATACTGCCAAATTAGTTAATGGACAACAGAGTGAATGTTTTGGAGTGGCCATCAGAAAGCCCTGAGCTCAATCCTATAGAAAATGTGTGGGCAGAGTTGAAAAAGCTTGTGTGAGCAAGACAAATCTGACATTCTCTCATTATTCTGGCATTTAGCAAATGTAAATAATTTAGGTAATCCTAACGGACCTAAAATAGTAAACGTTTAGCATGATTTACCATCAGACATTTTTTTTTTAAATGGTTATGTTCCTTTTTTTAGAGTGTATGCAAACTTCTGGTTTCAACTGTATGTCATATATTTCAGGCAGGATGCTTGGCCCCTTCGTCTTATTCTATATCCATTGGGAGGATGCTATCGCAAATGGACCTGTCAGACAAACGCCGCTCACTTTAACGTTAATTTTTCAGAATAACTGTGATTATCACTGGGTGACAAGCTGTTATAATGCGCTAAAAGCATTATGTAAATAATATATATAATATGTAATCAATATAAATTATTTCTAAGACAACAGCAAATTCTGTACCGCATCGGATGTCATTCCCTCGCTGTAAATGCTAGCGCTCCTGTTTTTTTTCAACAGCCTCGCTGCGTGCACATCCTGAATGTTTACAAAGCGGTAATTCGTCTATATAACTGCAGGTCAACTATGTTTATATATAATACATTTAACTGTTAAAAGTTATTAGTTACAAGTTAAGTTATTAGTAACTAATAAAGTTATCCTCTTAAGGCCCAAGGTGTTTTTTTTACATGCATTTTTTATTTCTCTTTGCTATTTGGGCTTATTGGAACCTAATTAGAATAAAAATCTAAGTATCATCTTTTGATGTGATGTACTTTTAGAGAAAAAGGATGTCCATATATGTGGACTCGTAGTCCGAATTTACATAAAACACCTTTTCCCGAATTTTCTTTTATGCATATTTAACATAGAATTTTTTTTTTTTTTTACTTGCTTTGACTATCAAAGAGTAAAAACAACATTTTTTTCTATTTTGGACAGTTAAAAATAGGGTTTGGGACATTTCATATGCTGCAAAACAGTTGCAGGATGACACTGTATGTCTGTAACAAAATATAAAACATTGAAAGTATTTTAAATAGCCACTTAAGAGCTAAAAATGTGCTGTCCACGTATGTGGAAACTCGGGCCCTAGGAGATTATGATAACTAATAATCCTAACTTTTACGAATTTGATTGTAATGTGATGATTTGCATCTTTTGTAAAGTTGCTTTTGCTATTGCCAAAAGTGCTATACAAATAGACTTGAATTGAATTGAATTGAATCATCAATAATGACTTGATTAGTTTGGATACTTTGATAATCCATTATACACTGTCAGAAATAAAGGTACAAGAGCTTGAAAGGGTGCCAAGCAAGCCCCCCTCATTGTCCCGTGATTCCCCGGGGGATCCCGACCCCCACTTAGGAAACCACTGACATAGATTATGTAAATACAAGCTTTTGTTTATCATAAATTCAGTTGTTGTATATTTTATATGGCCGTACTGGAGTGAAGATCTAATGAATGTACGTTTAATATCTTATTCCTAAAACACATGCCAAAGTGTTTTATGGGATATCACAAGTCCCTTTCCCTTTTATTTATGCTCATCAAGACTTGTAATTTCTCAGCTTCTGCTGTAATCTGTTACATCCACTACAGTAGAAGAGCCTTGCTGCTTTTTAGTCTTGCTGTTCAGATGTTTAATATATATTCAGATTAGACCAGAGCTGCAGGACTTGCTGGAATCGACTGTGTTTTGGGACTCCAACAAGCCTTATTGAATTTCCCCAGCAATATTACTTTAAACCTCTTATTGTGTATTTATTGCAAAGAGATGATTGACAGATTTTAAGAGACCGCGAGACGTAGCGCTTTGTAATTGTCGCTTTTAAATGAACGAAGAAGGCATCATATTTACATGGATTAATTGGAAATTCAGACTCGTAGTGTTGTGTCTAATGTAAATAAGGAACGCTTTGAATTATAGCGAGGGTTGGTGGGTAGTGGGTGTTCGGCGGTTCTGTTGCAGCGCTAATCAACACAAATCTGACACTGGAGACACAGCAGAGGCTGTTTATCACCACACTGCCTTTTAGAGCCGGCGTAATTTTTCTACTGTCTGAAACACTCATCTGAAATGTGCTAAATCATACCTATTATATGCCACATGAAACAGCGAGACTCGCACAAGAGACCCAAATCACAACCGATTTTGATCGAGTTTGATGTTAGCTCATTGCTAAGCTAACCACATGGTACTGTAGGCTACCTTTGATATGGAAATGATACTGAATTAAGTAATATTTTGACTTCTGAAGACAAATTTAAAAGCTTTTGTCTGTGACAATACACTGATGTTTTTAAATTATATTATTTGTGGACAAAAATATGAGTAAAAAAATATGAATGAGAATATTAATTCAATGGAAATAATGCAGTTAATTCAGCAGTCATGTTAGCACATTGCTAACAACATGGTACTGTACAGGCTTTAATGTGGAAATGCTACAGAAATAAGTAATATTTTGACTTCTAACGCCAGATTTAAAAGCTTTTTTTCTGTCATAATACACTGTTGTTTTTAAAATTACATTATTTGGAAAAAGAATTATAGGGAAAAAATATGAATGAGAATATTAATTCAGTGTGGCAGTCATGTTAGCGCATTGCTAAGCTAACCACATGGTACAGAAATAAGTCATATTTTGACTTCTAATGCCAGATTTAAAAGCTTTTGTTTGTGACAATTCACTAATGCTTTTAAATTATATATTATTTGGAAAAAGTATTATGAGGAAAAATATGAATGAGGAAATTAATTCAGTGTGAATAATGCAGTTAATTCAGCAGTCATGTTAGCTATTGGCTACAGGCTATACCTCCAGCCAAATCTGGAGCTTATCCAACAAAATAACTTATGATAACGGTCCAAAAACTTGCACACCCAAATTCAAATACAAATTTAATACAAATTTTAAAAAGAGGAAAAATCAAGAGAAGCAAAAAATAGAAACATTATGTTGAAATTTAGTAGTTTGTAATTTTTTTGCAATATTTAGCTTGAATTTTATTGTATTATCTTTCAATTTCTAAATATGTTTGGTGACTAAAATATTATTTTAATAAATATATCTGTTTAATAAATCTGCTTTGCTTAAATGCATCAAAATACATTGCCTATATTCACTAAGCAATGGATTCAAATATTAATTTTCAAAATGGAGTGTACTTAATTAAGCTGGGCACTGTGTGTGTGTGTGTGTGTGTGTGTGTGTGTGTGTGTGTGTGTGTGTGTGTGTGTGTGTGTGTGTGTGTGTGTGTGTGTGTGTGTGTGTGTGTGTGTGTGTGTGTGTGTGTGTGTGTGTGTGTGTGTGTGTGTGTGTGTGTGTGTGTATATATATATATATATATATATATATATATACAGTTGAAGTCAGAATTATTAGCCGCCCTGTTTATTTTTTTCCCCAATTTCTGTTTAACAGAGAGAAGATTTTTTCAACACATTTCTAAACATAATAGTTTTAATAACTCATCTTTAATAACTGATTTATTTTATCTTTGCCATGATGATTGTAAATAGTATTTGACTAGATATATTTCAAGACACTTCTATACAGCTTAAAGTGACATTTAAAGGCTTAACTAGGTTAATTAGGTTAACTAGGCAGGTTAGGGTAATTAGGCAAGTTATTGTATAACAATGGTTTGTTCTGTAGACTATCGAAAAAAATTAGCTTTAAGGGGCTAATAATTTTGTCCTTAAAATGGTGTTTACAAAATTAAAAACCGCTTTTATTCTAGCCGAAATAAAACAAATAAGACTTTCTCCAAAATATAAAAACAATATCAGACATACTGTGAGGGGCTAAAAATGAGGGGCTAATAATTCTGCCTTCAACTGTATATATATATATATATGTGTGTGTGTGTGTGTGCGTGTGTGTGTGTGTGTGCATGCGTGCATGTGTTGTGTGTATACAGTATATATATATATATATATATATAACATAAAAAAAAAAAAATACTCACCCACATCTGAATTGTATTGCATATTTACACTTCATTCTCTCAGTTTCCCTTTTGAATAGATTATAGCTCTCAGTGCATTCTGGGATTTGCCTGCCCAAAAGGATATATGCTTTTTTTTTCTTTTTACAATTTAGCAAAACTCAGAGCCAGCAGTTTTACCTCAGGATCAGTTTTGCGATACCTAAAAGCACTTGGTTTTGAAGCAGATCTGTACTGAACTATTTACGAAAAAACATGTTTCAGAAATGTTTTGATTTATTACACACAGGATACATATTGCAGTTTTGTATAAGTTAAAAAGTGACGTCTACCTTCTGATTCTTTCTAAATAACTTCACTTGACCAAAATGTACCTTTGTGTGCTAATTTGGACCTCAGGAGTCTAATTTTACCAGCAGGTGTAGTGTACTTCTTCTGCTGAGCAACACTTTAGGGCTTACTCTCTTTCTGTATGTGGTCCTTAGGGGTGTTTGCTGTCTTTTGCCCTAGTTGTCCATCTGTCAGTATTTCCTGACATCCTGGCCCGCTAATAATCAAACCATCCCACCGTGTGCAGCATTGTGTGTGTATGTGTGTGCTTTGCAGAGTGCTTGTGCATACACACAATCTGATGATACATACAGGAGTGAAGCCAAAGCGTCTGTCCTTGGTGTCCGGTCTTGCTATAAAAGGCCCTAGTCTTTCTCTCTGGTCATTGGCCTTTTGTCTGGCTGTGTCCACCTGTCACTCCCTGAGGTTACTGCGGCGTCCAGGAGAGTGTGTAATTAGTGCTGTAGTCGTGCGGTCGGTTTCTGGCCGCCCACTTCTGTTCAGGGTCAAATTCGAGGCCACGACACGTTGTTCTAAGCAGTGTTGATGCGGATTTAGAGATTAAGGGTCTCAAGACAACAGCATGGAGGAGGCAAAGGTCAGAGGTCAAGTGAAAGCGCTATTGGTTGATGGTGTATAATATCGAGTTCAATTTGGCCCTTCCCATCAATCCATGAGGTAAAAAGGAAGAATCAATAAAGCATTAGATAGCATTAGTATCACTAGAAATATCCCAAACCTTCCGTCTGTTCCATCAAATCCTTGGCAAATACACTCTTAACAATTGCCTGAAATAACTACAGTAACTTACTGGCAGTGACTTACAGTAAATCAATTACAGGACAAATACTAATATATTATAAAAACATAATATTTACAGTAATTAAATAATTAAGTGTAATACAAATAAAAATATCAATTAAATACATATACAGCAATATAAATAGTGCTGTAAATGTAAATACAGTATTTTTCCTGTAATTGATTACAGTAACTTACTGGAAACAGTTCTCTAGTAACTTACTGTAAATCAGTTAAAGCAAAAATACTGTGTTTACCTTTACAGCACCATTTATCTTGCTCTGTATATATTCACAGATTTGTATGTATATCTTTACTGTAAGATATACAGTAATGTTCACAATGCAGCTTTAAAAACAGTAACATGCTGCATAGGTGCATTATTTACAGTAAATAAATAATTAAGTGTAATTAAATAAAAATGTCAGTTAAATACACATACAGCAATATAAATGGTGCTGTAAATGTAAATTCAGTATTTTTCCTGTAATTGATTTACAGTAATTTACTGGAAACAGTTCGCCAGTAACTTACTGTTAATCAGTTAAAGCAAAAATACTGTATTTACCTTTACAGCACCATTTATATTGCTGTATATGTATTTACAGAATTGTATGTATATCTTTACTGTAAGGTACACAGTAATGTTCACAATGCAACTTTAAAATATAGTAACATCCTGCATAGGTGCATTATTTACAGTAATTAAATAATTAGTAATAAAAATAAAAATATCAATTAAATACATACAGTATACAGCAATATAAATGGTGTTGTACATGCAAATACAGTATATTTCCTGTAATTGATTTACAGTAACTTACTGAAAGCAGTTCACCAGTAACTTACTGTAAATCAGTTAAAGCAACAATACTGTATTTACCATTACAGCACCATTTATCTTGCTCTATATCTTACAGTAAATATATACATACAATTCTGTAAATAATAATGTTCTCAATGCTCATTTAAAATACAGTAATATACTGCATAGGTGCATAATTTACTGCAATTAATTAAGCAGATTATAATTAAGTGTAATTAAATAAAAATGTCAATTAAATACATATACAGCAATATAAATGGTGCTGTAAATGCAAATACAGTATTTTTCCTGTAATTGATTTACAATAACTTACTGGAAGCAGTTTACCAGTAACATACTGTGAATCGGCTAAAGCAACAATACTTTATTTAACATTACAGCACCGTTTATCTTGCTCTATATATATTTACAGAATTGTTTCTCTATCTTTACTGTAAGATATACAGTAATGTTTACAATACAACTTTAAAATACAGTAATATACTGCATAGTTGCATAAAATACAGTTCATATTACAGTTAATTACTGTGTAATTTACAGAAATTATTAACAGTGTATTTAAAGGGTTAGTTCACTCAAACAATTTAAATTCTGTTAAAAGTCCCATGAAATTAAAATAAAGTTTTGATTTGATTTGATTCATTTATTTCGAACAGTATAATCCACTCTTAAAACAATTATTCAAGCACAAATACATTTCATTATCAATAAAACATCTTCATATCTGTGTAAACTCAAAAATAACAGTTGATTTTATACAGTTTGAAATAGAGCGGGATATTTTTCCCACCCCCTTATAGATGTTATTATCTGTATGCTAGTCTTAATGATATCTATAAACAAGGGTGCTACAAAACGGCGACAAAATTTGCATTATAACATATACAGGTATACAGTTGAAGTCAGAATTATTAGCCCCCCTGAATTATTAGTCCGCCCTGTTTATTTTTTTCCCCAATTTCTGTTTAATGGAGAGAAGATTTTTTCAACACATTTCTAATCATAATAGTTTTAATAACTCATTTCTAATAACTGATTTATATTATCTTTGCCATGATGACAGTAAATAATATTTGACTAGATATTTTTCAAGACACTTCTATACAGCTTAATGTGACATTTAAAGGTTTAACTAGGTTATTTAGGTTTACTAGGCAGGTTAGGGTAATTAGGCAAGTTATTGTATAACGATGGTTTGTTCTGTAGACTGTCAGAAAAAAAAAATAGCTTAAAGGGGCTAGTATTGACCTTAAAATTGTGTTTAAAAAAATTAAAACTGCTTTTATTCTAGTCGAAATATAACAAACAAGACTTTCTGCAGAAGAAAAAATATTATCAGACATACTGTGAAAATTCCCTTGCTCTGTTAAACATCATTTGGGAAATATTTAAAAAAGAAAAAAAATTCAAAGGAGGGCTAATAATTCTGACTTCAACTGTATATGAACATCCAAAGCTCTCAGATTTAATTGACAGTAAAATATCTTAATTTGTGTTCTGATTATGTACAAAAATATTGAAGGTTTGGAAGGACAGGAGGATGAGTAATTAATAGCATAATATGAATTATTTGTGTGTGAACAAACCTTTAGGTGATGAAGTTGTCAATGTTTGATGAGTTGGGATATTACACTGTAAAAATGCAGGGTTCCACATAATTCATTCATGTTGTCCCAACACAAAGTTAGTGTAACACATTTGAGTGGATTGAACATAAAACAATTAAGCTGTCCCAAAATAAATCTCAAAAATTATGTTGTGTCAGCTCATTTTACATATGTAGTTTAAACAAGCAGTTTGAGTTATAATAATAAATTGGAGTAAACTTATTTATAGTATAAATGAAACAATCATTTACAAGCCAATTTTGTGTACCTGTAGCTCAGCTACTTTAAATATTACTGAATAAAAAAACTTCATTGGAAATATTTATATATTCAGTGGTTTGTCAATGGACAATGGTTTGTCTGTCGCCTCACAGCAAGAAGGTTGGCTATTACACAATCATAATACAGCCATATTGCTGTGTCCCGATCAGGGTTTTTTGCCCTCGAGTCCGAGTCATTTGCTCTTAAATGTCTGCCCATACCGAAACCCAATCCGATACTTTTATAATACATAAAAAAGAATAAAGAAGAATGAAGAAACAGATCCAGGATGTTCCTTATTTTTTATTTATTCACCTTATTTTAACATTCAACAACTCTGTTAACAAACAGAGCACTTCTGTGAGGTAGCTTGAACAATCAAGTAATAAATAACTTAAATTTCTCACCTCTTGCAATCCCAAGTTTACATATCTCACAGTTTCCTATAGCAGTGTTGTCGTCATCAACTTTATAATACCCTCAGACCACATACTGTACATACTCGCGATTTTTGCTTCAAGCTGCTTCTGTGTTCTACTTTGTCGGCATTTAATCAATAGCGTCTCTGCAACAAAGTCATACCATTCTGCACGCATTGCTGTATATATATATATATATATATTAGAGATGCCACAATTCTCAATACAATATTGAACCGTTCGGTACGACATCCACGGTTCAATACGCGCTTGTGAATTGCGGTTTTTCCGGTTTTACGTTTAAATAATTTATGTGCGTTTTATTTCTCTCCGAATAGACTGTTTGTGTGTCCCTGTAAGTTTACGAGCTGAGATGAGGAAACTCCTCCCCGCGAGTAAATATTCAATCACTACAGGGCTCGAAAATAAGGACTGCCCGATGGCCCGGGGCCAGCATGAGAGACGCTCGGGCCAGTGTACAGATGGTCACTGGCCCGATCGGGCCAGTGCTGCCTTGTCACAAATGTTTGGCTGCGACTGTCTGTCAATTGCGTTCAAATACAATCTTAGGGTGCTTTCACACATAGACGTTTGTTTCGGAATCTGTCTCTTCCCCCCGTTAGCGCGGTTCGTTTGGATTATGCGAGTCCAGGAATCGCGCTCAAATCAGCGCCAAATCAATCGCTCCGAGATCGCCTGAATGAGGTGGTCTCTGCTCGATTGAGCAGATCGATTGTAGTGAGAAAACAAAACAATTCAACGAACTAAGGACCCAGGCTATACCACAGTGTATTATGATTGTGTAATAGCCATATATACGAATGATGAGCAGGGCGGGATGTCATTCCTACCGGTAAATGTGCGTTTCGTGTCTAATGCGAAAGTGAAAGCATGCTGAAATATTAACGAGAGCTGTTTATCAGTTAGGAAGATTGAACGAAGTTACCAACTGATAATCTTTCCATATTTTAATCTTATAATATGTTATATTAGGCCTGTTGTTTTGTTAATTTCTGCACTGACAGCTCGAAAGAAAGATCAACATTGATCTGCTTCATGATCTAATACATGATCTGATGATCGGTTCATCTATTTATTTGTAATTTAAGCCTATAATGCATAATTCTAGCCAACGTTTCTTTAATAGATTAATTCAATAGATTTTTACAAAACTTGACAACTGAAATGAGGCTCTGTATGAGAAAGTCTAACCTCTCTGATTTTTATTTATGTCTGTGGGTGTCAAAATTAAAGTGCATATTTTCGCTTATAAAATATATACACAACTGCTCAAAAGTTTGGGGTCAGTATGATTGTTAAATATTTTAAAATAAGCTTCTCCTGCTCACCAAGGCTAAATTTAGTTCCTCATAAATACAGCACACATTGTAAAATGTTATTGCACTATAAAATAACTGTTCAAAAGTAGTTTATACTTTAATTAAATCATTTATTCCAGTGATTTTAAAGATGAATTTTCAGCTTCATTACTCTAGTCTTCAGAGTCACATGATCCTTCAGAAATCACTCTAATATTAATTATTATTGTTTTTATTATTATTATTATTATTATTTTTAATGGTAATAGTAATAAAAGCAATAATGTCTGGAGTAATAATTTTATTTGAAACTACATACAATAAGAAAGCAGTTATTAAAAAGATTTAATTAATATTTAATGCCCAGTTTGTACATAGGCTACCAGCAGCTGTGAGATTTTAGTGTTAATTTTTTTTTATTATACAATACACTAGGAACTAGTCTACCTTTCTTGGCTTTGAAGTAAAATAAAGGAGTATTGCAATAAATCGTTTTTATTTTTTTCTCTTTCTTACTGTTCCTATTGCCTAAGCATAGAATAACAATAAAAAAAAAAACACTTATGTGTTAAGCCATCAGAACCGAACCGAACCGAAAACCGTGTTAAAAAACCGAGGTATGTATTGAACCGTGAGCTAACTGTATTGTTGCATCCCTAATATATATATCAGAATTATTAGCCCCCCTTTGAATTTTTTTTCTTTTTTAAATATTTCCTAAATGATGTTTAACACAGCAAGGAAATTTGTATGTCTGATAATATTTTTTCTTCTGGAGAAAGTCTTATTTGTTTTATTTCGGCTAGAATAAAAGCAGTTTTTATTTTTTTAAAAACCATTTTAAGGACAAAATTATTAGCCCCTTTAAGCTATATATTTTTTCGATAATCAACAGAACAAACCCTCGTTACTTGCCTAATTACCCTAACCTGCCTAGTTAACCTAATTAACCTACTTAAGCCTTTAAATGTCACTTTAAGCTTTATAGAAGTGTCTTGAAAAATATCTAGTCAAATATTATTTGCTGTCATCATGGCAAAGATAAAATAAATCAGTTATTAGAAATGAGTTATTAAAACTATTATGTTTAGAAATGTGTTGAAGAAAATCTTCTCAGGGTTAAACAGAAATTTGAGAGAGAAAAAAAAACAGGGGGGCTAGTAATTCAGGGGGACTAATAATTCTGACTTCAACCGTATATGTATATTCGAGTCCTAATCGGGAGGTAACGTTCGATTCCAATCGAGTCTGATCATGTGATCGGATCTGCACATCCCTAGTTATAATGCAAGTTAGCATGCAGTTTTTACAATAACAAGCCAATTTTATTGTGCATGCAACATTGCCAAAGTAGCAGAATTCGAACACTGCCTTTATCCATGGTAGTTTTTAAAATCACCAGTCATTATTTATCTACGAATGCTCAAAAATAGCAGGCACAAAATGTATTTATTTTTCACAGCCATGTGATATCAAATATTCACGACGACTCCAGTTGTCATGTACACACACAAAGGCAATGCTAATCTATGGGTTTCATTTCCACTTTTAAACGCCATTGTCAATCCTAAATCTTTGGCCGGTTATGTAATGTAATATATGATACAGCACCATGTGGAAGTCTGTCACAGACAGAGTGCGCAGATATAATGAACAGTCTGGAAGATGTTCTGTGGGATGTCATTTATTACAAGTCATCCACAATTTTTTTTGTTCAGCACGAAAGTAGCTTAAATTGTGATATTACCACCAAACATGTTGTTTTCGGCACTTACGAATGAAAAGAGAACTCATTAAACCACTGAATATCTGTTGCAGTGTGTTTCTAATGAATAATGCAGAGCCAAAACCAACTTTCCTGCAAAAATATGATTATAAATGTGTGGGAATGACTGAAAGCTGCCGGAAGCTCATCACTCATCATTAACGTGTCGGTTTTACCACCAGCTAAGAGGCTAAAAGTTAGACCCTACCTCATTTCTGCTGTTTCATTACTTTCCCGATTTATGAGCTCCGTTTAGAGAAGGTAAAAAAAGAGAGAGTGGGGGAAAGGAGAATTGAGTGATTTATTGATGGCAAAAGGGAATCCATTTTGTTTGTGCAAGGCAGGTAAATGAGGTGTCACTCTGAAAGAGCACTCTCTCAGGCTGGAGTTTGCAGTGATGGATTCCACCCTCAGGACATCCAGACCCGCCACTCCCTGATTGGAGGACGGGGGCCTGCTGATGTCCGATTGGCTGCTGGGAGATTTGAAGGGTGGCATCGAGGTCAATAGCATTCTCTGCGCTCCCATTGGCTCATTCCTTACTTCTGGCCTTTTCATTAGACACACGTATGGTCATTCATAGTTTAAGCTTGGATTTGAGAGTCAGTTTGAGTTTACAGGATCCATTGAAGCAAAGAAATGGCATTAAAGAGATAGTTCAGCCAACAATGAAAGTCACCTCATTTATTCTTCTCATGTATTTTTAAACCTTTATGAATTTCTTTCCTCTGATAAACACATAAGAGGATACAGTTGAAGCCCTTCTGAATTATTAGCTCCCCTGTATATTTTTCCCCCAATTTCTGTTTAATGGAAAGAAGATTGTTTTCTAGTATTCAGCGTAGAGTGAGATTTAAAGGCTTAAATAGGTTTATTAGGTTAATTAGGCAAGTTGAAATAATTAGGCAAGTTATTGTATAAAGCCGCGGTCACACTGGACTTTTCTCCCCATAGACTTTCTTTCATATGCATGCGAATGCGTCAGACTGGAAACACAAGTTTTGCAGTTCGATGCGATGCAAAGTTCAAGCTTGGTGAACTCTGACCTGCAAAATCGCATCACATGACTGCATGAGACCAATCAAAGATCAAAACATGACCTTTTTTGGACAGAAATTTAAAATGTAGACTAATTGCTCGCTTTTTTAAATGTCTAATCATCTTGTTTAATCCTGCCCCTTTTCGCAGCGCCGTACGACATAATTTCACAAGCTCAAACTCTAGTGTGACTGCAACATCACAGTGGATTGTCTGTAGACGATCAGAAAATAAATATTACTTAAGGAGGCTAATAATATTGACCCTAAAATTGTTTAAAAAAAATTAAAAACTGCTTTTTTTGTTCTTTTTTTTTTTTTTTTGTTCTAGCCAAGACTTTCTCCAGAAGAAAAAATATTATAGGAAATAACTATTAAAAATTCCTTGCTCTGTTAAACAAAATTTGTGAAGTATTTGAAAAAGAAAAAAGGGGCTAATAATTTTGACTTCAACTGTATTTTGAAGAATGCTGGTTGCAGGGACCCATTGACTTCCATAGTAGGAAAAACAAAATATGGAAGCTAATGGGTGCCAACAACACCTGTTTTTTTTTTTTTTTGTTTTGTTTTGTTTTTTAACAAATTAAGGATGAGTAAATGATGACAGGCAACACAGGGGCACAGTAGGTAGTGCTGTCGCCTCACAGCAAGAAGGTCGCTGGTTCGAGCCTCGGCTGGGTCAGTTGGCATTTCTGTGTGGTGTTTTCATTTTCTCCTTGCGTTCGCGTGGGTTTCCTCCGGTTGCTCCGGTTTCCCCCACAGTCCAAAGACATGCGGTACAGGTGAATTGTGTAGGCTAAATTGTCCATAGTGTATGAGTGTGAATGAGTGTGTGTGGATGTTTCCCAGAGATGGGTTGCAGCTGGAAGGGCATCCACTGCGTAAAATATATGCTGAATAAGTTGGCGGTTCATTTCGCTGTGGTGACCCCAAAATAATAAAGAGGCTAAGCTGAAAAGAAAATGAATGAATGAATAAATGGTGACAGAATTTTCATTTTCAGGTGAACTATTCCTTTAAATACATGAATCGCACAAAAACATCTCTTTTCACCCCAGAATCAACAAACAAATAAATAAGTATTTAATGAATATATTTATAAACTATTTAAAAAATCAAACTACATTTATTACATATTTAGTTTTAATAGGGATGTCCCGATCAGGTTTCTTTGCCCTCGAGTCTGAGTCATTTGATTTTGAGTATCTACCGATATCGAAACTAAATCCGATACTTCTATAATACATAAAAAAGAATAAAGAAGAGCGAAGAAACAGATCCAGGATGTTCCCTTTTATTTATTTATTCACCTTATTTTAACATTCAGCAACTGTTAACAAACAGAACATTTCTGTAAGGTTGCTTGAACAATTAAGTAATAAATAACATAAATTCTACACTTTTGGACTTTAGTGCAACAGTAAATATAAAAAAAAAAATCTAATATAAAAACTATAACTATACATGTGTTAAAAACAATGAGAATATTTATTTTATATAACTGAATCCTGAAACCGCATGACCGGGCCCGGTTTCCGATCAGTTCTTATATAATAAAATGTTTCCTGTGAAAAAATATACTGTATTGCATAAGTAAATGTTTTGTTTATTTATGAATTTATGACAAAATAAGACTTCATTAAATTACTTTCATGATTTTCACAACAAAAGGAAAACAACTAATATATTTGTTGACATTTTTAGTCCCATTACAATCAGATGTGATTGTACATAAACACACAATCTTATTAACACTTTTGTTATATTGCTGTAAAACAAGCAATACCTACAAGAAACCTAAAAATACATGTTAATGTATTCATTCATTCATTCATTCACAGTCATTCATTCATTTATTCATTTTCTTTTCAGCTTAGTCCCTTTATTAATTAGGGGTTGCCACAGCGGAATGAACCACCAACTTATCCAGCATATGTTTTACGCAGCGGATGCCCTTCCAGCCACAACCCAACACTGGGAAACACCCACATACTCTTGCATTCACACACATACACTATGACTAAGTTAGCTTATTCAATTCACCTATAGCGCATGTCTTTGGACTGTGGGGGAAACCGGAGCACCCGGAGGAAACCCACACCAACACGGGGAAAACATGCAAACTCCACGCAGAAAACTTGCTGCAAGAAGTAACCTTCTTGCTGTGAGGCCATTGTGCAAAAAGTTCACTCAACTTAAATTTTTAAGGCAACCAGCTTCAGGACATTTTTAAGTTTACTAGTTCGAGTCAAGTGCATTACTTGGGTTGAAAGTTGAGTAAACTCAAAAAACTGCAGCAAGTTGCCTTACAATTTTGAGTTGTCAACTTTTTTTTTTTTTTTTTACAGTTGATACAGTGAAAAAAAGGATTTCTGCAAAATTGTTGCAAACAATTTGTATGGGTTGAATTTAAACAAACAAATTAAATTTACTATCATATTTAATGAAATTTTGTATATATTTTTAAATTTAGTATATGTTCAATTTAATTTGTTTACATTCAACTCAAATAAATTGTTTACAACCACTTAACTTAAAATTAGTAAATCCAAGGAACCATCTTTGAATCATTTTTTTTCAGTGTAGTAACTTATTTAATTAAATTAAAGTAACATAAAAAACAACTGTTGTCGTGACTTTTTGTCTTATCATTTCTTACAGTCTTGAATTACATTGAGTATTGGAGGCTTTAGTGTTATTTTTACAAAGAAAGGTGAATTCTTTGAAACTAAAGAACTTTAAATAATAAATAAAATTAAAATAATCAGAAATAGAAGGCATTCAAATGTTTTGCATCTCATTGCAAAATAAATTAATCTAAGAATGGATTAGAAAAAGGAGAGATATGTAATTTTCTGTTGATAGCCGAGTCTCCAAAATTGCCAGGAGGAAAAGGTGACCCAGTAAACACAAACACACACACATATTCATGCTCTGTCAGAGAAGAGGCTTCACACTGACTCCATTACACTCAATTAACCCCTAAAAGGGGCAAGACGTACTGAGAGAGACTTTGGCAGACTAACCGAAGAGATGATGAGAGAGAATGAGACATTTCATTCTTTCATCTTAGTCTGTCCACAGAGACCATTTTACCATTGTGCACTTATGCAAATAACCGTTTGCAAGATAATGACAGATTCCCGTGCCTTATTCTGTTATTACAGAGCAAAATACTCTCTCCGTTGAGGCTGGACTGGTTGGTTTCAACATTTTCTTTTTTTCTTTTCTTTTTTTTTTAGGGCAAGGGGCAGTTTGAAGGGTCATTCTTTACAGATAATGTCTTTTAGCTTCATTCCCATTGTCGAGCACAGATGGATGCATTATGTAGCTGACGTTTTTAAAGTGCTGTGCTGTGCTGTACAGCTGATGTCAAAGTTGGGCTATAAATGAGGAAAAGTCACTCTAGATCTACTTTTGTGATATTAAAGTGACAATGATAAAAGATCATACATGGTAAGTAAGTTATCACAACACTGTATGTATTTTTAATATATATATACAGCATTAAACTCTACAAAGATAATTTTAAAAACATCTAGGCCCAATCCCAATTCAGAGTGTGAAGGGGAAGAGCTTCAAAAATTACCCCTAAGAAATGAGACAGCACTACAGCACCTGCACACGTCATCAGATGTCATCGTGAGCTCTTACTTCATATGAGATCAGACCATCGCGACTGCTGTATTTATTCCAGTTGCATTATTTTTGGTATTTATCTTTAGGAAATCACTGAAGACATATATCATGTTATCATAACCATATAATGTGGTAAAAAGATTGTAACTGTACTGTGCATTTACACAGTGACCATATTCATCTATGTAAACACACAAAAACAACATTAACATTATAGCAGGCACTGTAAAAAGGTCATTCTCAGCCACTAAATATTACTGACAGGGTATTCAAGTGTCATGAAATGACAGAATGTTGTGGGACTTCTGTACAGGCGTTATTATTATGGATTATAGATTATAGCAGTTTTGATTTTAGCAGGTTTTTTTAAAAGCATGATGGTAAAACATGAACACGGTTATGAATGTATTAAAACATTGTGCTTTTTTTTTTGTAAAAATTCGTAATAATGACAAAAAAATACTAATTTGTGGATCTCATTAATTCCGGGTGCAGCTATGCTGTTGTTGTGGCTGGTGTATTCTGGGAAATTTTCTTACCCCTTGGTTTCAAGTGTGATCCTGAAAAATCTCAGTTGGAAGGGATATCTAGCCCTTCCCCTTAGCCCTATGCCTTCAAGCTAAAGAGAATTGGGACACCCCTACCCCTTCATGTGAACACGCAAAACGAGGGGTAAGGGGAAGGGCTAAGGGGTAGAATTGGGATTGGGCCCTAATATACTGTAAATATAGTTATTAATATTAACTGGCTGTGCATGTATGAATATGCAGTATGTATGATTCTGTGTTTGTATATATGTGACCCTGGACCACTTATGTTGCACGGTTATACTTTTGATCAAACATCATTAGAGTATTAAGTATAGATCATGTTCACTGAAGATTTTTTGTGAATTACCTTAAATTTACCTTTTGTAAATGTATCAAAACTGAATTCATCATTCATTCATTTTCTTTTCGGCTTAGTCCCTTTATTAATCCGGGGTCGCCACAGCGGAATGAACCGCCAACTTATCCAGCACATGTTTTATGCAGCGGATGCCCTTCCAGCTGCAACCCAACACTGGAAAACATTTATACACACTCATTCACTACGGACAATTTAGCTTACCCAATTCACCTGTACTGCATGTCTTTGGACTGTGGGAGAGTCGAGGCTCGAACCAGCGACCTTCTTGCTTTAAGGCGACAGCACTACCTACTGCGCCACTGCATTGCCTATCAAAACTCAGTTGATTAATAATTTACATTCCTGAGGACTTAATTTAGATAGCTTTAAAAGCGAGTTTCTCAATATTTATTTAATTTTCAAATCGTTGTATCTTATTCCAAGAAAACATAAATCAAGGACAGATTTTTTTCTGCTTTTAGGATGATGGCTAATCCTAAAAAAAATAAAAATAAAAATCTGAGTCAGTTTTATTGCCAAGTGTGCTTCACACACACAAGGAATTTGTTTTGGCAACAGAAGCTTCCAGTGTACATAAACCCACATAGCAAATGTTTTCTGGCCCAGCTCCGGGCCACTCAATAACTTTTCCCTCGGCCCAAGTACCGCAAAGAATGAGGGTCCTGAAGTGGCCCATAACTGGATTAAAGACAAGGGCCACACATGGGCCATTACCGGCCCAAATCTCAGCCAATTTATTACCCTTAACTGGCCCTGAACTGGGCCAAAACCGCTTTATTATTGGTACCGATCCTCAGCTATAAGTTAACCATATCAACACCACCCTTTACCCAGAAACCCCAAAAACTGAGCCATAACCCAGCCTAATGTTACCTAAACAATGTGAACAATCACTGATCTGGGCCACACACCTCCCATCCACAACTGGCCCAAATGTAGTTTGCCGTCATGCATGCAGTGCCATCACTGCCATGCATGACCCACATTCGGCTGACATAATGCATGCCAGTGCCGGCAACACGCCAGCAGTGCCATAATGAGGCCACATTTGGGCCAAGTCCGTTTGCTATGTGGGAAGTGACAAGTGACAACACAAAATGAATATGAAAAAAGACGATAAATATTAAACAGAGATGCAGTTAGTCAAAGGATCTGAAATTTGAGTTGTATGTACAGATTTGTTATAAATATACAGGTTGTACGGTGCTGTGTACAAATGCGTGTGAGAAAGTATTGCATTGTATATTGTTATAAGGTGCTGTGTACAAGTGCGTATGAGAAAGTGTTGCTCAATTATTGTACAGTAGGAGAATATTAATTGTTCATGAGGTAGATGGCCTGAGGAAAGAAGCTTTTCCTGTGTCTGGCTGTTTTTGTGCTATGTGCTCTGTAGTGCCGACCAGACGGTAACAGTTCGAACAGGTAGTGTGCTGGGTGTGAGGCGTCCAGAGTGATTTTGCGAGCCCTTTTACAGGACCAGGACTCTGGAAAAGTACAGTTCTTGAAGTGTAGGAAGGGTAGTGCCAGTGATTCGTTCAGCAGTCCGGACTATTCGCTGTAGTCTATGGAGGTCAGTTTTGAGCTGAACCAGACGGTGATTGAAGTGCAGAGGATGGATTGGATGACAGCTGAGTAGAACTGTACGAGCAGCTCCTGTGGCAGGTTGAACTTCCTCAGCTGTCGAAGGAAGTACAGTCTCTGCTGGGCTTTCTTCACAATAGAGTCTATGTGAATGTCCCACTTCAGATCCTGAGAGATGGTGGTGCCTAGGAACCTGAATGACTCTACTGCAGCCACAGTGCTGTTCATGATGGTGAGTGGAGGGAGTGCAGGGGGGTTCTCCTAAAGTCCACTATCATCTCCACTGTTTTGAGCGTGTTCAGCTCCAGGTTGTTGTATCTGCACCATAAGGCAAGCCGCTCCACCTCCTGTCTGTATGCAGACTCGTCGCCGTTCCGGATGAGGCCGATAACAGTAGTGTCATCAGCAAACTTCAAGAGCTTGACGGAGGGGTCTTTTGCGGTGCAGTCGTTGGTGTACAGGGAGAAGAGCAGTGGGGAGAGAACACATCCCTGGGGGGCACCAGTGCTGATGGTGTGGCTGTCGGATGTGATTTTGCCCATTCTGACTAGCTGTTGTCTATCTGTCAGAAAGCTGGTGATCCATTGACAGACAGAGCTAGGAACAGAGAGCTGGGTCAGTTTGTACTTGAGCAGTGATGGGAAAATGGTGTTTAATGCAGAACTGAAGTCCACAAACAGTATCCTTGCGTAGTTCCCTGGTTTGTCCAGATGTTGTTGGGTATAATGCAGTCCCATGTTGACTGCATCATCCACAGACTGGTTTGCTCTATAGGCAAACTGCAGGGGGTCCAGCAAAGGTCCAGTGATGTCCTTCAGATATGCTAGCACCAGTCTTTCGAATGACTTCATGGCCACAGATGTTAAGGCAACAGGTCTGTAGTCATTGAGTCCTGTGATCTTTGGTTTCTTTGCTATTGGGATGATGGTGGAGCATTTGAAGCACGATGGAACTTTGCGCTGTTCCAGTGATCTGTTGAAGATCTTTGAGAAAATGGGAGCCAGCTGGTCAGCGCAGGTTTTCAGACAGGCTGGTGAAACACCGTCTGGGCCTGGTGCTTTCCCTCTCTTCTGTTTACTGAAGATCTGACGCACATTATCCTCGCTGATCTGAAGTGCAGGGGGGGGGATAGGGAGATGGCTGGATGTGTTGATGGCTGTGTAGGGAGATGGTCCGGGTGGGTGTGAGGTGTCTGGCCAAAGGTGTCAAATCTACAGTAGAACATATTCAGCTCATTTGCAAGATGTTTATATTTCTATATTTACAGTTGAAGTCAAAATTATTAGCTCTACTGTGATTTTTTTTTCTTTTCTTTTTTAAATATTTCCCAAATTATGTTTAACAGAGCAAATAATTTTTCACAGTATTTCCTATAATATTTTTTTTTCTGGAGAAAGTCTTATTTGTTTTATTTCGGCTAGAATAAAAGCCATTTTTTTTAAGGTCATTTTAAAACCCTCATATTAGCCCTCTTAAGCAATATTTTTTTTCCGATTGTCTACAGAACAAAACAGTTATACAATGATTTGCCTAATTACCTAACTTGCCTAATTAACCTAGTTAAGCCTTTAAATGTCTCTTTAAACTAAATATTAGTATCTAGTTATTAGAAATGTGTTATTAAAACTATTATGATTAGAAATTTGTTAAAAAAATCTCTCCGTTAAACAGAAATTTAGGATGGGGCTAATAATTCAGGAGGGCTAATAATTCTGACTGCAACTGTATATATGTGTTGCTATTATCATATATTTTGCTTTAAATCACAGCGTTTGTTTGTTTCATTGTTACTCCCTGAGGCTAAACCTCAGTTACCTCTGTCTTTAGACCTTGATATCACACAAACGACTTGAGTTTGTGCATTAGTTGGAGTTGTTCGCAGCATGATGACAGCATGGGGACTTACTCAGTGACTTTGGATCAAGCCATCAGTCCTTTCTATCAAGCTGCTATTACCTAAAGAGAGAGAGAGAGAGAGAGACGGCGGGAAAAGAAGCCTCTGATTCATTGTTGACACTGGCACCCGCTGAATCAAGACACTTGCGTTCAATTTATCTCTCCATGATGGCAGTTGCCAGGGTTACCGAAGTATAGTTGGTGCCCAAGGAGGCAGTCGAGAGGAGGCTCTGGAGACGTATAGAGCCAATATATCACTTTGTCACAGCTTTCAGTATGGACACTGTATGCCTGAGGGACTTCCCGTTGTTGATTAGGGCACGGTTGTTGTTGTGTGTGTTGGGTTCGGGAGGTTACACATGTCTGTATGTGTGAGCTAATGCCTAAAGGTGCAGGTCAGGGTGTGTGTCATTACGTTTAAATGAGGTCAGTCTTTGGGAAACACATGTTAGGGATAAGAAACACATTTGTTCTTGTTTAAAAGAGACGTTGGTCATATATAAAAGTGTTTGAAAATATAGACCGTGTATTTTTAGATATTGAACGTTTCGTATTTTTAAACGAAAGTCACTTTATGTTTTCTTGATTATTTCAGATACAACTGAAGATCATATTTTAGGCATGGTTGAATATATACAGTGGTTACGGAATGAAATCATTCATTCATTCATTTTCTTTTTGGCTTAGTCCCTTTATTAATCTGGGGTCGCCACAGCTGAATGAACCACCAACTTATCCAGCATATGTTTTACGCAGCGGATGCCCTTCCAGCTGCAACCCATCACTGGGAAACATCCATACACTCATTCACACACACACACACACACACACACACACTCATACACTATGGTCAGTTTTAGCATACCCAATTCACCTATATCACATGTCTTTGGACTTGTGGGGGAAACCGGAGCACCCGGAGGAAATCCACGCGAACATGGGGAGAACATGCAAACTCCACACAGAAATGCCAACTGACCCAGCCGGGACTCGAACCAGCGACCTTCTTGCTGTGAGGTGACCGTGCTACCCACTGTCCCACCGCATCACCTATTTCATGACATATTTATAATATTACATGAATAATGACAAACAAAATATGACAAACATTGCAACAATAATTCAGCTATTATGAGGCAATACATTTCAGTTAGTTGATCTGTAACTTTCAATTTATCTTCCGATGTTTTTTTATGATCTGATAATTTTATGCACTTCACTAGCAGTAAAGAGATTATGTATTTGTGGAGAATCTCAATTGGTAACTTTTTGATTTAATGGATAATTTGTATTCATTTTTATGATCTTATTTGCATATTTTAGAACGATTTTCTCATAAAAATTCTCATAAAATTTATCCAAAAATTACATTTGATGTTTGTTCAAACTACTTATTTAAAATGAGCTGAAACAACACAATTCTTGATTTTTTTTTTGACAATTTACACTGTAAAAAAATCGTTTTTTTACGGTTTTTTTTCCAGTAGCTAGGGGTGCCAGAAAAAAACGTTAAATAAAGACTCTTAAATTACAGAAATTTACAGTGACATAACAGATGTTAAATTACAGAAATATACCGGAAATTTAAATTTAGGGAAATTTCTGTAAATTAACGTCTTATATTTTACGGTAAATTTCTGTAATTTAATAGCCATTATTTTATGTTTTTTTTTTTTTTTCAGGTACACCTGCTGCCGAAAAATAAATGGAAAATAACAGAATTTTTTACAGTGTAATTGCTTTATGTTCAATCCACTTACAGTTGAAGTCAGAATTATTAGCCCCCCTGAATTATTAGCCCCCCTGTTTATTTTTTTCCCCAATTTCTGCTTAACGGAGAGCAGATTTCTTCAACACATTTCTAAACATAATAGTTTTAATAACTCATTTCTAATAACTGATTTATTTTATCTTTGCCATTATGACAGTAAATAATATTTTACATGATATTTTTCAAGACACTTCTATACAGCTTAAAGTGACATTTAAAGACTTAACTAGGTTAATTAGGTTAACTAGACAAGTTATGGTAATTAGGCAAGTTATTGTACAATGATGGTTTGTTCTGTAGACTATCGAAAAATATATAGCTTAAAGGGGCGAATAATTTTGACCTGAAAATGGTTTTTAAAAAATTAAAAACTGCTTTTATTCTAGCCGAAATAAAACAAATAAGACTTTCTCCAGAACAAAAAAATAATATCAGACATACTGTGAAAATTTCCTTGCTCTGTTAAACATCATTTGAGAAATATTAAAAAAAATAAACAAATCAATCAAAGGGGGGCTGATAATTCTGACTTCAAATGTATATTGGTAAAAATTAAGTTAACTTAATTCCTTCATGTCGTCCCAACACAAATCAATTGTGTGGAACCCAGCATTTTTTTATGGCGTAGGGCAGTGGTTCTCAAAGTGGGGGTCGGGACCCCCTGAGGGGTCGCGGGACAATGAAGGGGGTGTCGCCTGGTGATTTCCAAAAATCTATTTATTTATATTAAACCATAAAAATTTCCATATTTCATCCATAATCTACTGAAGAGAAAAAAGATTGTCGTTTATAGTTACTATATACTATATAGTTACTATAGTAGCTTATAGTACTTACTAGTTCTATTGGATTGCGACCCCTGGTGTAATTACATTATATTAAAGACACAGCAATAGTGTCAGATGCAGCAGATTGATTTTATAACTCCAGGTTAAACTTTCTGGCACATTTACAGCACTGAGATACATAAAAAAAAATAAACGAAGATAAGACTTGGATCTATTGGTGTGTGTGCACCATTACATGCAAGGTTTCTGTATTTATAACCACCTCAGAGGATATTGGGGGTCACGAGTCACTGGCATTGCTATTTTAGGGGTCACGGGCTGAAAGGTTTGGGAACCCCTGGCGTAGGGTAAGGGGTGGAGTTTGGGGCCACACCTCCTTTTCAAAATTGTACATTTTAATACTAATAAAAGCATATGAATTCATACTAATTAGTCACTTTTCTGACAATACACAAAAATATTTATGTTTCCTTGCGATTTTGGGCTGGTAAAAGCTCATTTTACATGCTATATGAGTTGGATCGTCCTGAGATAAGACAGAACAGAGTGGTGTTAATATCATTTACATTGTCATTTCTCATTCGCCGCTGCACTGCTTCATATATATCATCTTACAAATGTCCTAAATAAAAAGCACACTTGTCAGAGGCCATGTATGTCTGTTTTTATGATGACTGATGCGTGTGAAGTGCCGTATTGCTGCAGAGTCGTCCCATGATTTTCAGTGCTGTTTTTTACAAGCTTGTGGCTGATCAATAGGAAAGCGTGACGACAGGACTCCATACCTCCCCATTTCTCATCCATTCTTACAGCCTCTGTCCATCATTTCCTCAGTGATGCTTTCTCTTTGCCATCCTTCTTGTGTTTTTTTTTTTTTTTTTTTCTCTGGGTTTGGTATCGTCTCTCCGCCCCTTAAATTCTTCTCTCTTTCTTGTTACTCTGCATTTACATGCTGCAGTCGCTCTAGCCCTGTACCGCTGCAGTAATTGGAAAGCCGTCACTGAGCTCGATGTTCGGAGCAAAGGATAGATGGAGAAAGGGAGAGATAGCCGTAAAGTGTGTGGATGTGCATGTGTGTTCAGACTGACTGATTTTGTCAGTAAAAGCAAACGTTTAGGAGTCTGCTTGCTCATGCTGGAAAGCTTGTTTTTAGAGGTCAGTTTATTAAATAGTTGCACTGTTTCAGATTAAGCACCAGAAATCTGCTTCATTTATGATAGTCACTCAGTTTAGCTGCTGTATAATCATGACATGATTGTGAGATGTTCGGTTGAATCGCACTAGAGTTTGTTTTCCGTCTTGGTGCGGTTCTTTTGGGCAGGTGTGAATGTAGCAATCGCACTCGAGTGCACACCCAAAGCGGACCAAAAAAGCGTACCAAGACCTCCTTGAAGAGGACGCTTTCAAACTCACCCTGGAGCGGTTCGTTTGTGGTGAGAACATGATCCGAACTAAAACAGACCCAACCGCAAAAAGTACTGTTAGACCATAGACTGTAAAAGATATGGATGTAGTATCCCTGATGTCACCCATAGGTTTCTGAACACTGCAAAAGAAGCTACAAGTAGGCGCGGCCAACCATTGCCATTTTGTTCGCGCGTCATTGCACCAATCGCGGAATACCAAACAAGGGCAAAGAGGCGGAGAGTGAGCGGAGCTACAGACGCATGCTTGATTCTCAGCATTTTGCTTAGACCTGGCTTTGACAGACTTTTTACTATGGTGGAACGCTTAATACTTCATTACCTGCGACTCGTCTGTGTTCTGACCACATGTGCTTGGTTGTACACTATATTAATAAAGTGTTTAGACTTTTAAAACACTATTGTAATACACTGAGCCACTAAACATTGTTCTTATGAGGTTTTTCTACAGAAGCAAAACGCAAATTACTTTTAAACACTTCAAATATAGTCTGTGTTAGTAAATGCAAGGCTGTTTATAAAATCCAGCACTAACACTGTATGACAACGCTTCAGATGACTGTTTTATAGCCTACAGCTAATCAATCTGTCAGATTCTGGAGTGCATTACAGGTCTAAAGAACATTATAAATGATAAATGATCTTAAATAAAACAAATACATTTATAGAGATGGTATATAAGTATATAATTGCACTCACCTGGGAAATGGAGGCAACTTGAACGGTTTGTAAGCACAATTAAGTGCACACAGCATGCTATAGTATCTAATAATTGCAGGAAATAATTCCAAAAGGCAAATGACGGTGTAAAGAAACATTAACCAAAATAAAATTACGATGTATATGCCGAGATCAGCGGCTAATTAGCCGGAATCAGCTGAGGTGACGAGACAGCAGCAGCTAGACTAGCTGTCACTCAAGTGGCCACGCCCTTAATTATGCAAACTTAATATAACCTAATATAAAGGAAACGGATGTGTTATAAAAAAAATTCACCCCCCTCACAGTTGTCATGAAGGTTAATCATAGCTATATGCAACAAAGCCATCTTTTATACCAGGCTGTAAACATGTTTTTATCAGCTGTAAAAATGGCCAATTTACCAATGCAGTCAGAAAGCACTTGGATTTCCTGGAGCCAGCCCCCCAAGGTGAATCTATGAATTGCAGTTTTAGTTACTTCCGTATTGGCTTCCTGAGGGAGAGCGGGAGGTTGCCGCTTGGTTCGCACCAAAGCAATCACTGTGGTGTGAAAAGGACCCAAAAATGCAGAAAAATGCTACAATGTATCATTTGTTGCCCTTGGTCCGGACCAAATGAACCAAACCACAGATGTGAAAGCACCCTTAATGTCACTTATTTAGTTCTGACTTTTTAAATGCAAAGGTGACATTGTTTGTTGTGACAACTTGACATAAACAAATACATTACAACCTGTTTACAACCAAATTGACATCACCAAGACAAAAACAAAAACTTGTCATAAATCTGTCATGAACATAATTGTCATGAAGCCATTATAAATATGTCAGGAATTTTATAACATCATTAATTTTTTTTTTTACCTCAAATACAGTGGTACAAGCTGAATTTGTCATTAAAATGAAATTAAATATTAATGGCATTCTTAAAACGGACTTGACAATGTAATGACAATTTTAATGAGACATTTTAAAGACAAATACACTTTGTTCCACTAAAAACGTGATCAGAAAAATATTCATGATGCAAGTATTCAGCCGGCAGCTAGCTCTCTGCAACTCTCACATGGTCGCCTACTGAAGCTAAGCAGGGCTGTGCCCAGTCAGTAACTGGATGGGAGACCACATGGGAAAGCTATGTAGGTCGCTGCCGGAAGTGGTGTTAGTGAGACCAGCAGGGGGTGCTTAATCTGCGGTCTGTGTGGGTCTTAACGCCCCAGTATATGACTGTATATCGGCACTGTTGGGAGGTCAGGTTGCAGGCCAAGTGCCTTAGTGTCCCACCAGTGACGATATACAGCCATATCACACTGCTATGAGTGTGATATTGTGTTTATACAACAGTTCGACGCCATAATCGTGTGTATAAAAAAGAAAATCAAACACGGAGAGTCTCCAAAAAATGTGAGCTAGTATTTCTATGATTCTTCAGCTTTAATGTCTAAAGTGATGAATAAACAGGTTATTTTGCTCACATTTTAAGATTAAAGGCTGACAGGCATGAAATGCCATCAGTCTACAGAGATTTCCCAGTATTTATCTGTTGCAGTTGGGATATCACAATAATTAACCCCAAAAAAAGCCAAAGCAAAGCAAACACTACCAGATTACTATGGTGTAAATACAGCACTACAACATACAAACCTGTTGTATACCTGTTTTATAATGATTTGATCAGCTGTAGTTGAAATGCAAAAAGAAAACGCTGAGTTTTTCTCCTCCAAGGGCTTATTATGTGGTCTCTGTCGCCATCAAGGCGCAACCGTCTTTGCTCTGCTCAATATGACAGGCTGATGGCTGCCGATGGGCTGAATTGCTCCGAAATTATAAATATTTTAAAATAGGCTCTATCCTTATAAATAAACTGCATAGTTGCAATCTAAACATCTACATTATTGCCTAAAAAAAACTTAAAAGTGCATTATGTTGTCCAACAGCTGCAATATTTGTCAAACTGCAGTGATTCTATAGTGAATCTATTGATCTGCTGTCACTCTATGTGGGTGGAGTAATACACAAGGGTGAAGAGGCTGTACGAGTGCTGATATTGCAGAATATCGCACGGCTATCAGCCAATCAGATTCGAGAACCAGACAGAACGGTTGCATAAATAAATATATTACTATTCTGCCAATCACAATATATGTATATGTAAGACTTATCTGTGTGTGTCTAAATAAATGTAAATATATAAATGACAGAAAACAAAGTAAAAAAAACCTTTTTTATATGTTATTTGTAATCTAATGCACTTTTTGATTTATATTACTGGTAAAGACAGTCAGTTTAGCAAACTGTGCTGCATTCTCTACCTATACATTGTACAGTTGGCATGTTTGTAGCAGTTACCTCATTTGCATAACACCTTGAGTGAATCAGGTGCTAAGACAGCACAAACAAACAACACAATCAGCAAGTGTGATTCATTCTTACTTAATTCACCCCGTAACATCTGAGCTGAATACCAGTAGAGAGGAAGTTGATGTATGTACAGTTGAAGTCAGAATTATTACCCCCCCCCCCCCCCCCCCCCCCCCTGTTTATTTGTTTTCCCAATTTCTGTTTAACGGAGAGAAGATTTTTTTCAGCATATTTCTACACATAATAGTTTTAATAACTTAATTCTAATAACTGATTTATTTTATCTTTGCCATGATGACAGTGCATAATATTTGACTAGATATTTTTCAAGACACTTTTATACAGCTTAAAGTGACATTTAAAGGCTTAACTAGGTTAATTAAGTTTACTAGGCAGGTTAGGGTAATTAGACAAGTTATTGTATAACGATGGTTTGTTCTGTAGACTGTCAGAAAAAAATATAGCTTAAAGAGGCTAATCATTTTGTCCTTAAAATTGTGTTTAAAAAATTAAAAACTGCTTTTATTCTAGTCAAAATAAAACAAACAAGACTTTCTCCAGAAGAAAAAATATTATCCGACATACTGTGAAAATGTCCTTGCTCTGTTAAACATCATTTGGGGAATATTTAAAAAAGAAAAAAAATTCAAAGGGGGGCTAATAATTCTGACTTCAACTGTATATGTGTGTGTGTGTATGTGTACTTGTTTATGTGCTTTACAAGAACAAAAACAATGTATACTGACATGGGTATGACCTACTGTAGGTGTTACTTTATTATGGTCATTCGAAATGCTTGAAAAACATTCTTAATGGGGTCTTTTGAGAGTAAAATTATGGCATAGGCTTGTGTAGGGGTCTATGGAGTCTATGGAGAATGTAATGCCTATAGTGTGTGTGTGTTTGTGTGTGTGTGTGTTGCTTTAATGCATGTGGATTCTTGATTCATTCCTCAATGAGTTGAAAACGGAATCATGTGTGATACTGCTGTTTCCTCTGGCGTGTGTGTGTGTATGCAGTGAATGGGTGAATGAGTGGAGATGAATGAGAGAGACGGGGCTACAGTCACTCTGCCTGCAGCTGCATTAACATTCAGAAGCTGTCTTACTGACAGAGAGAGAGAGAGAGACAGGGGAGGGGAGGGAGAATTTGGAGGGCAGAGAGAGAGTGGGAGCGAAAGGGGGGGTAGGAGGGGCTGTTGATTACAGCACTATGAGAATGTGTGTGTGCGTTTGTGCTGTTTTAGGGGGGTGAGGTGAGTCGTGCTCAACCCCCCCACACACTAATCAATCCGGACCCCTGGCGCCCATGCGTTGTCGTCGGCGACCATCCACGTATGGAGAGAATGTGGAGGGCGGGAGCGCGCCGGCTCAGCCACGGGGAAACAGCGCAGCCGCGTCACAGCGTGTGCGCGAGAGCCACGGGGAGTGAACATGCCCCACTCGCGGCGAGTGCAGCCCGAGCGCTCGGCGCCGTTCGCGACAGGCAGCCGTTAACGGGAGCGAGGGGGAGGGCGGGGAGCGCTCAGAGGGAGGAGAGGTGGAAGAGAGGAGCAGAGGAGGAGAGAGGGATAGGAAGAGAGGAAGTGAGCCGCTCGCACCTGACGGCCCTGGCCGGTTCGGGGATATCGAGGAGGAGAGCCGCGCACGCACACACGCTGCACGCCTTCTCCTGGGACCATGTCGGTGACCACCGGATTTGGCTACCAGTTGCCGGGCATCACCACGGTAACATATGTTTTTGTTTACAGCCCGGGGACTGTCCAGCGGGACCCCAGCCCTCCTCCCGTGGGGCCCTCGCACACACTCTCAGGAGCCCGGGGCCCCAAACGGAAACTCTACAGTGCTGTGCCGGGGCGCACCTTCATCGTGGTCAAACCATACTCGCCGCAGGGAGAGGGAGAGATCCAGCTGAACCGCGGAGAGAGGGTCAAAGGTGAGTGCCCTTTATGTGCTTATCTATTTGCTTCTGACAGCTGTCAGTCATCTTGAAAAGGGGGTGGGGCTACGCCAAATTTGATCTGTGGAGATTAATCGATTTGGAGGATGATGGTTTCTGTGTTGCAGTGTGTTTTTATGTTAAATGAGTTGAGTTGTTGGAGCTTTATCTTCTTTAATGGACTGTACTGGAATTATGCATGTTGTATGTGTATGCCAAAACAATTTGTCCAAAGGAATGGTTGTTATCTAGCAAGTGTTTTTGCCCAGCACAGTTTTTTTAGGACTTAAAAGGGTCATCATTTATTGTAATCAACCAAGGAAGCTGTTGGTTATCAGTATTAGTAATTTTAACCCTTGAACTGCCTGCTCAACTACATGATTGACCATATTTTGACTGTTTTAAATAATGACTGTTAAAGTTATTTAAAGAATGACTGCTTTAAATAATGGTTTACACAGACAGCATTGTTGGTTTACAAAAAAAAAATCAAGCAAACATAATCCTGTTGGACTAACACACTTGATTTTGGTTTTATTGTAAAAAAAAAAAAAAAAGAAAACTTGTTAAATGAGAATCTGAAATAATTTATGACATCAAAAAAAAATTGATTTAGTATTCAAAATTGTTTTATTTTGAATAAATATTTTAAATAAATTGGTCTTACACTTCATATTTTCAGATTTTTCATAGTATATGTATTAATTCCGGTACTTTTACCATAAACCGACATATCAAACCATTTGGTAGAGGTTGATATTTTAGAAATTATGGGATGTGTTGAAAAACTATGCATTAACTAGCGACATTAGGAGTTAAGAAATGCAATCCAAACATCTTGGTGGGGTAGTTAAAGGGTTAAAATGGTTAACTGTATATGGTATACAGTTGAAGTCAGAATTATTAGCCCCCATTTGAATTCTTTATATATATATATATATATATATATATATATATATATATATATATATATATATATATATATATATATATATATATATATATATATATATATATATATATATATATATATGTATGTATATATATTTCCCAAATGATGTTTAACTGTTTAACAGAGCAAGGAAATTTTCAAAGTATGTCTGATAATATTTTTTTCTTCTGGGAGAACGTCTTATTTGTTTTGTTTCAGCTGGAATAAAAGCAGTTTTTAATTTTTTTAAAAGCATTTTAAGGACAATATTATTAGCCCCTTTAAGCTATATATTTTTTCGATAGTCTACAGAACAAACCCTCGTTACTTGCCTAATTACCCTAACCTGCCTAGTTAACCTAATAACATAGTTAAGCCTTTAAATGTCACTTTAAGCTGTATAGAAGTGTCTTGAAAAATATGTAGTCAAATATTATTTACTGTCATCATGGCAAAGATAAAATAAATCAGTTATTAGAAATGAGTTATTAAAACTATTATGTTTAGCAATGTGTAAAAAAAAAATCTGCTCTCCGTTAAACAGAAATTGGGGGAAAAATAAACAGGGGGCTAATAATTCTGACTTCAACTGTATATTGTAATATATTACAGATGAATAAATATATACAGTATACTATAGATTTGGAAATTATGAATTTATGTTGTGGAATTGTTCTAAATATGATATATTTTTCAAAACTAAATAAATATACATTAAAAACATATTTTTTGTTTGCTAATAAATGTAATAATGTATTAAATGTTACATTAATACTGTAAAAAAAGGACAAAACCCCCCAAAAACTCACATACATACTTACAAGTTATATATAGTCCACCGTGTAATGGCATTTCTGTAGCATGAAAGTGATTTGAGATAGTCTCTAGAAGCAGATCTGCTGGCTGAGTTCTGAACCGAGCTGTCGTTTGAGCTGAAGTGACCTCCAGACTGTCTGTTTTGCGAGATGCACATGCTTTTCCATCTTTTCTATGTCATCTACACTGCTGTGTCTCAGAACAGGGAAACGAAGGCTTGTTGTCTGTCAAAGACTGCTCTCTGGAGACCGTCTTTCACATCACACACACACACACACACTGATGCTCAGCTGTGAGGGTCGTGCTCTCTTGCTTACGTGCTCTAGTTAGTGAATCCTCATCCAGGAAAGATTCTGCTGTGATTCAACTCTGACAGCATTTGTTCCATGTACATGTGATGTTTTTAACAGATGTGGATGTAACTCTTACTCACGCTTTGGAAGTGTGTGTGTGTGTGTGTGTTCATGGCTCAGCTTCATGGCTTATTTGTTGTTCTGTTCTTGTTTCCATTCATGCTTCAAAGCAGACTACCACTCAAACGCAGTGGAAGGTAAAGAACTTGCATCATCCCACTGCCCTCCAGTGTGTATGAGTGTGTGTGTCCCATGCACAGACCCTTACAGTGGTGTTTTTATCCTCTAGAAACTCTTTCTTTCTACTTTACCTTACCTGCATGTCTACATGTGCTCACATTTCTGTACCAGGCACCCTTTAACACATACACAGCAGTGTTAGTGTGATCCCTTCCTGCTCTTTATCCAGTCCTGGAAAAATATTATACACATTCTGATTTCTCTGCCTCTGTTTAATGGATTATAATTTCCTCCATTTGTAACCAGTAGAACCTATTATGGCTCTGAAGTTGCTTAGGATACTTATGGCCCATTTTCTCTGAGTGGTACGGTACAGTTCGGTACACTTTTATGGCCGTTTCCACTGTCAAAAGGTACCAAAAAGTGAACCAGACCATACCACTTTTTGGGTACCCTTTCTAATGGCTCTTTCTGAACTTAGTATGTTCAGAAGCATGCTAGTGAAAATATATCTGCGCTAAACTTAATTCAAGCTTCTAATTTGGGATGCACTGAATTTTCGACCACTGATAAAAACCAAAGCAAGACAAGGCAAGTTTATTTATATAGCATATTTCATACACAATGGTAATTCAAGTTGTGTTACATAAACAAGAATAAAAGAAACGAAAATAAAATTAATTAAAACAATTAAAAGTGATTAAAAACAGATTTAAAACAGGTTATAAAAGAATGAAACAGAAAAGAAAGACATAGCACAGTGCTCATTCGGTAAAGGCACAGCTAAACAGATGTGTTTTAAGTCTTGATTTGAATGTGCCTAATGTTGGAGCAGATCTGATCATTTCTGAAAGCTGATTGCAGCAGCGAGGGGCGTAGTAGCTGAAGGCGGATTCACCCTGCTTTGACTGAACTCTTGGAATATCTAATTTACTTGATTCTAATGATCTGAGTGATCTGTTAGGTTTGTATTCAGTGAGCATATCTGTAATGTATTGAGGTCCCAGGTCCTTTAGTGATTTAGAGACAAGTAGTAATACTTTAAAATCTATTCTGAATGTAACTGGGAGCCAGTGTAAAAACCTGAGGACAGGTGTGATGTGCTCTGATTTCCTTGTTTTTGTCAGAATCCTGGCAACAGCGTTCTGGATGAGCTGCAACTGTCTGACTTTCTTTTTGGGAAGGCCACTGAGGAGTTCATTACAGTAATCCATCCTGCTGCTGATGAAAGCATGAACAAGTTTCTCTAAGTCCTCAATGGAAACAAAGCATCTAATTCTTGCAATGTTTTTGAGATGATAGTATGCTGAAATTGAAGGAAGTGGAGCGCCTCGCATATTCCACACGATTATAGATGCAATAAGTGAACAGCCACTTAGTATGTTCAGGAGCAGACTAGTGAAAATAGATCTGCGGCTAGTGAAAATATATCTGCGCTAAAATTAATCCTAGCTTCTAATTTTCGGCCACTGATAAAAACAGCATTTCCAATTTTTGCCCTAAATAGAAATATTGCCAAAAATAATAACTGATAAAAGTCCCAGCTTGCTGGTTTTACTCTCCCTCCAGCTGTAGTGCTAATAAACCTATTCTTTTCAATGGCTTGCATCAAGCAAAGCAAAAGTTAAAAGTAACTGTTTTCCAAGCAAAAGCTTTGCTCAAATAATGCACCGACAGGACATTTCCAGTTCTTGCAATGTTTTTGAGATGATATTAGGCTGAAATCGAAGAAAGTGGCGCGCCTCACATATTCCAGACGGTTTTAGATGCAATAAGGGAACAGCCACGTAGTACGTTCAGGAGAAGGCTAGTGAAAATATATCTGCACTAAACTTAATCCAAACTTTTAATTAGGGATGCACTGAAATTTCGACCCCCGATTAAAAACCAAAAATATTAACCGAAAACATCCCAGGATGTTGGTTTCACTCTCCCTCCAGCCAAAGTGCTGCATTATGAAACCTATTCGTTTCAATGGCTTGCACCAAGCAAAGCATAAGTTAAAAGTAGCTGTTTTCCAAGCAAAAGGTTTGCTCAAATAATGCACCGACAGGACATTTCTCATTCTTCCAATGTTTTCGAGATGATAGTATGCTGAAATTGAAGGTGACTCGCCTCGCATATTCCACACAGTTTTAGATGCAATAAGTGAACAGCCACTATGTTCAAGAGCAGGCTAATGAAAATATATCTGCGGCTAGTGAAATTATATCTGCGCTAAACTTAATCCAAGCTTCTAATTTGGGATGCACTGAAATATTGCCCAAAATATTAACCGAAAAAGTCCCAAAACACTGGTTTGACTCTCCCTCCAGCCATAGTGCTGCATTACGAAATCTATTTATTTCAATGGCTTGCACCAAGCAAAGCAAAAGTTAAAAATAGCAGTTCTCCAAGAAAAATGTTTGTGCAAATAATGCACCGACAGGACATTTCTATGTAGTATACTAGTTCCTACTGCTTGCACTTGCACTAATGTGCTGTCATGGCAACGCTGGTAAAATTTGGCCTATTGTTTACTGTCAATAAAATGTGGCTAATTTATAGGTTTGTGTGTTTTTTATCAGAGTAATTCAAGATATTGAGTTAAATTTAAAAGTCTTGCAAAATGACTTTATATTGTTTAATAAAATAATAAATATTATTACAAACCATTTCCGGCTTCAGTTCAAAGTGTATCCAGAATTTTCTGTTTCGGTTTCAATTCAGAATTTTCATTTTCAGTGCATCCCTACTTCTAGCTCAAATAAATAAACAGCTTATTAATCAGTGCTAACAACAATATTTAGTCACTTAAGATGAAATTTGCTTGCATGTGTAAGTGATTTACATGCCTTGAAAAGGGTTGCTGACTCAAATTCTGTGCTGGGCAGCAGGTGCGTTAGTCCTACTGAAGTGCCAAGATGCCCATGCCGGAATAGATGGAGTTGCCGTTATAATCTGGTGGCACCATGACAGCATTTAGCATGTGCCAGCTAAGAAACTGCCAGGACAAACCATATGCAGGACACACGATGCATCTCTGACGTAACGGCACCATATGTCCAAAACATTCCCATTTCCTGTGGCCTTTCAGTTCTTGTAGGACCTCTGTAACCTTACGGAGACAGAGCGAACAGTCTGCAGTCTGTCTTTCTCTTTGGCTCCCAGCTTCTGATATATTCATAACACCCATCTCACTGATGTTCATTAATGTAGGAGTCACTGCTGGGAAAACAATATCTAATTTTTAGCTTCAGTAATGCTATCTGTACAAATAGTAGGACTCATTTCTATACCATTTAAGTTCGTACTTAAATGGAACCTAAAAATTTGTTGTATAGACTCTTTATATTTGTCTTATAAATTATTAATTTATATTTTTTATAACTTTTTGTAAACACCTAAGCTGCTAAATGAGTCATTCGTTGAGTCATTCAAACAAAATGCCTGATTTATTTAGAAACTTAGCCAGTTAGTGTCTTTAAAAATGGACTATTGAATCATTGACTCAAATGAGTCATTCAAAATTGGATTCGTTCAGGAACAAAATACTGCAGGGATGCACAAATAATCTGCATTAGCTCTGGGATCTTTTTTGTGGGTGAAACTGGAAAAAAAACACAATATACAATATTTTGCCTAAAGTGTAAAACACAATATTAAGTTATTATTTGATGAACTGTTGGAAAACAAAACAAAAAAGTACATCCCTATGTGCACTACTTTGGATTTTTGGAAAATTGTACTTTTAAAATTTTTTATTATTTATTTATTTTTTTATTTATTTTTTGAAAGTAGTCCCTTATGCACCAAGGCTGCAAATATTTGATTAATATGAAATATAAAATATTTTGAAATTATATTGCGGTTTAAAACAATTGTTTTCTTGCTTAATAGCTTTAAAAATAATTTATTATTGTAATTATTTTGCAGATTTTTTTACATTGTTAAACTGTTACTTAGTGTTTTCAGAAACAATATTAATTTGCTTCTTTGCTTAGGAAACATATTTTGCTATTATTATCAATGCTGAAATCAGTTTCAGTACTGCATATCCTACTGAGACCCCGCCCATTGACTTATGTCCTCTGTAATGGACATTGTGTCCTGGTGTACTATTCAGAGGACATCCTGGACTTTCTAGTAATATGTCATTTGATTGGCTGGCATGCTAGAAACCACTTCTTACACTGCGTTCAAAATGGCTGGCATGCAAATTAGCACATTTTATGGAAAGGAGAGAGGTATGTAAACCTCTTTTTACTATTATTATTACATATATATTTGTTATATGGAACAATACATTTAGCTTTCAAAGTTGTTAACTTTGTGTTTCAAAATATCATCCTTTTTTAAATGTCCGCTATAGTGGACACTAGGACCATTCATTCATTCATTCATTGTCTTGTCGGCTTAGTCCCTTTATTAATCCGGGGTCGCCACAGCAGAATGAACCGCCAACTTATCCAGCACGATTTTACGCAGCGGATGCCCTTCCAGCCACAACCCATCCCTGGGAACATCCACACACCCACACACCACGGACAATTCAGCCTACCCAATTCACCTGTACCGCATGTCTTTGGAGTGTGGGGGAAACCGGAGCACCCGGAGGAAACCCACGCGAACGCAGGGAGAACATGCAAACTCCACACAGAAACGCCAACTGACCCAGCGAACCTGCGACCCAGCGACGTTCTTGCTGTGAGGCAACAGCACTACCTACTGCGCCACTGCGTTGCCCCACTAGGACCATCTTAATGTAATTAATGACTGCATGTTGTAGGAGGCAGAACTGAAGCAGAGAGGATTCTTTATAAGATAGTTGAGGGAGACTCTGTCTTAGAGTCTGACAATCAAATAATTAGAGAATTAAAGACAGAGAATGACAATCAGTTTTAAATTGCTTTCATGTTGAGTTTGTTTTGGATTAACATCACTTCTTTTTTTTGTTTTGTTTTTTGAGTTCGGCCCTCTTTCAGACTAAACTGTTTCAGGAATTTCAATACAAAAGGAAAAAAAAATGGATTTTGTTTAGTTTTTGTTACATTAATAATGGATTAATATCCCTTTACAGCCATATCCTGTACAGTTTGTTGTCTGAGTTTGGCGGTCATTTCGAACTAAATTGGTCCTGTGGTCCACTACAGTGGACATGCTGTAAAATAAAACATAAAAAACTCTAAATTGTAGAATTTTTTTTAACCCAAAAGGATGTAGGAAATCACAGAAAATAAAGAAAAGAAAATTCTTTGGGTCTTAGGAGGTTAAATGAGCATTTATGTGAAAACGAAAATATTATCTAACATATAAATGTATTATATGTTACTCTTAGCCTTGCTGAATAGTTTAATTTATTAAATAAATAAATCTTACTGAGCCCAGTGGTTTGTCTGTAATCCCCTTTAATTTAATATTAACTTTGCAACAAACAAAAAAACTGCTTTATCTATACGTTCATTGTTTGTGTATTAATGAGTGTGTTTTAATGTTCTTTAATGAATAGAGAGTTTAAATGAACATTTATTTAAATATAGAAATTGTATCTAACATTACACTGTAAATAACTTTGCTGTCACTCTTGATCAATGCAATTGATGCAATTAATTTCTTAAAAAAAAAAAACATTAAAAATAAATCTTACTGACCCCAGACTTTTTAGTGATTATCTAAAATCCTTTAGTTGTGTAATATTAAATATGCAAAAAGACACCTGTATCTACTATAAACACACATGGTGTGAGTGTGTATTCATGTTCTTTAATGAATAGAGAGTTCAAATTAACATTTCTTTGAAAACAGAAACATTATTTAACAATATATACACTACCTGACAGAAGTCTTGTGGTCGACCCCAGCCTCCACATCAAAGTTCCTAAAAGCAAAAAAGGTCAAGGTGCTCCAGGATTGGCCAGCCCGGTCACCAGACATTATAATAATATTAATAATAATAATTCCTTACATTTATATAGCGCTTTTCTAGACACTCAAAGCGCTTTACATATTGGGGGGAATCTCCTCATCCACCACCAGTGTGCAGCATCCACCTGGATGACACGACGGCAGCCATTTTGCGCCAGACCGCACACCACACACCAGCTGATTGGTGGAGAGGAGACAGAGTGATGAAGCCAATTATGATATGGGGAGGGTTCGAAGGCCATGATGGACAGAGGCCAGTGGGCAGATTTGGCCAGGATGCCGGGGTGAAACCCCTACTCTTTTTCGAAGGACATCCTGGGATTTTTAATGACCACAGAGAGTCAGGACCTCGGTTTAACGTCTCATCCGAAAGACGGCGCTCACTGAGCAGTATAGAGTCCCCGTCACTATACTGGGGCATTAGGACCCACACAGACCGCAGGTTGGGCGCCCCCTGCTGGCCTCACTAACACCACTTCCGGCAGCAACCTAGCTTTCCCATGTGGTCTCCCATCCAGGTACTGACCGGGCGCAGCCCTGCTTAGCTTCAGTGGGCGACCATGTGAGAGTTGGAGAGAGCTAGCTGCCGGCAAACATTAACATTATTGAGCATGTCCAGGGTAAGATGGAGGAGGCATTGAAGATGAATCCAAAGAATTTTGATGAACTCTGGGAGTCCTGCAAGAACGCTTTCTTTGCCATTCCAGATGACTTTATTAATTAGTTATTTGAGTCATTGCAGAGATGTATGGATGCAGTCCTCCAAGCTCATGGGAGTCATACACAATATTAATTCTTTCTCCACTGCACCATGACTTTATATTCTATACTGTACATTATTTCTGTTAAGTGACAAGACTTTTGTCTAAGCAAAGTCAGACGTTACTTTCCTAATTAAATAAGTAAAAATCAAGGCATGATCATATTTTATTTAGGTAAAATAAGTGTAATCTAGAGGCCTTTGCCTTTCATATAAGCCACTTCTGATACCAAATGATCAACTAGAAGTCAAGTTATTATTTGTTGTTTCTAAATCTTGGATAGGCGACAAGACGTTTGTCAGGTAATGCTACTCTTGATCAATTTAATGCAGCCTTGCTGAATAAAGTTTCATTTCTTTAAAAAATATCTTACTGACTCCACACTTTTTAGTAGTTTTCTATCATCTCTTTCTACTTAATATTAACTCTATATCTATACATCTATACACACAAAGTTTGAGTGTGTATTAATGTTATTTGCGACACATTACAAGAACAATCCCGGGACTTTGCATGAGAATGTTTTACAGTATGTACACACAAAAATGCAGCTTGTATATTATCACTGCAAAATAAACCCCAGTGTGAGCGTTTTTCATCGTTGTAATCCCCGTAGTTTAACTTTGGAGACTCTCACTCCCTGATAAAAAACACGTTTGGGTGCACAAATATCTGTGAGACCTTGAGGACTGAATGAAGCTCTGCTTGTGACTTCAGGTTGATAACCTTTAGCATGCTCTTCTGGGAATGTGTTGATGCTCCTGTGCCTCATACAGATGTGAAATGCATTTGGACTGCGTGGCTTCAGTTCATTGGAGCTTACCAACTTTAGCCTTGCTTTGAGGTCGCAGATGATAAACGGATGAGGGCTGGAAATCTTTCCCGCTCTCAGGCTCCAGATCTGCTCCTGGAGAATGGTATTTTTAGTGCAGGGTTTTAGGGCAGATTGAGGGTAAAGTCACATCTCAAGCTCAGTATGCGATTGATATGATTGCAGAAGACGATTTCGTGTGCGTGTGTATTTCTATGTGTGTGTGTGTAACCTAGCAATTTCCCCTGCTATGATGTTACATCATAAGAAGATGAAAATGGGTATAAGAAAACTTTTGTGTGTTTATTCTCATTTGTTATTTTTATATTGTCAATGTCAGACCTGTACTTTGATGTACCTATATTTCTGAGTATTATTCAGAAAACTTAAATGTAATACTTATTTTAGGTAAGATAAAAAAGGTAACAAAAGCAAAAAAGCCACTGTAAAATATATAATCTTAATATTTATAATATTTATAAATATAATAATATATAATGTAAATTAACAATTTCAGTGAAATAATACAATGTATAATAAATAATATATAGAGAAGTAAGTCTTTAAAATAACAGAAAATGTATTTACAAGGTTTTTGAAACGTAATATACAACAGCAACCCAGGCAACATATGACTTTAAACTATTTAAAATGTTAACAAAAGTCACTTTTTCAAACTTTTCATGGTTTAAAGTTGTTGGAAGAAAGATCAAGGTCCCATAATACAATTTAAAAGCATAAATAAATGGGGGACAATAATAAAAATGAAAACCTAAATCACAAAATATGTAAAACTGCTAATTTATGAATATTTTTACTGTGCATTTTGAGGAGAATGCGTCAAATTTAAATGAAAAAAGAAATGATCTTAAATATTAAGAAAGCATATTACATGCAAGTCAAATAGTTTTGTGTGAAAATAAAATAATAGGTAAAGTATTCACCTATAGTGGTCAAAATATAGGTGAAGTAGAGTTTCTTTGTCTTTCGATGTAAAAGATTAAAACATTTTTTCTGGACTAATTGAAATATATAAATATACTGTATGCTTTAAATCTTCAAGAATTGTCTTGCTGACAAACTGGTATAACTGTGGTTTGAAAGCTATGTAAAAACCATATATGGTTGAAAAATGTAAAAAGAAATAATGATTTTGTTTTTTTTTGGCTTCACTGTGATCTTTAAATAGGGGTTTGCCATATGTCAATAATGATTTTTGTTCTTAATATGCTAACCTAGATTGTTTGGTAAAAAAAAGTTTATTACACGATGTCTTTTAAATTAATTGAGATAAAAAAAGTGTTTTTGATATGTTTCCACATTTTAACCTATTAGTACAAATACAGTCAAGCCTGAAATTATTCATACCTCTTATTACGCTCTAAGTATAGGGGAAAACAACATGGGCATAATAAACGGAAAAACAAATGTGTTGTGAGTGGTGGATTTCCCAAACAAAACAAAAACTTAATGCAAGAGATCCTCTTCGGTTGACAATCAAACTCGGACACTTAGTAGAGAGTAATTGAATCGATTTATTATAGAAAAAAATGTAGTTTTAAATAAGCATCTTTTCAGGGTGGCCACAGGCCAAAATAACAAACAAAAGAATCTACAATGTAAATGAACTAAATTACCTATAAACATTTAAAGAAAAATACAGGACGCTTACCTTTATCCCTAAACATAAACACAATCAAAAGTAATCAAATAAATAGGCCAGCCATCCCTACAAACTCAAACTCTCAAAAAGTTGAATGCATGAACAATGGTACAAGATTAAATGTTGGTTGTCGGCCGGAGGGGTAGGGAAATCCAGGAGTTCCACTCCCAGCAATTGTCGCACCACAAATGAGCTCCCCGAACCCTGCCAGAAGTTCCTTTTATATAAGCCTCTGCGACCAGCAGCCAATCAGAGTTTGGCACACGTTAGAGTGGGAGCCTATGGAATATCAGAAAACAACACAAGAAGACAAAGAAAGACAAAGAAAAAGACACACGCAATGTGCATCAAAAAATAAAAATAAATAAACGTTTGTCGTAACACCTCTGGCAAATAATAATAATAATAATAATAACAATAATAATAATAATAAAAATAACTTGAATAAAAGTAACTTTAAGTCAGAATTTGCCAAGGGTATGATTACCCTCAGTCTTGACTGTACTTGCGTTTTCAAAATATAATTAAATTAAATTGAATTAATTAATTAATAATCTATGCTGTGATTTTTGAGTGCAGACATCATAACTGTTTTATGCCCAGTAAATCATGCGTTTTGACTGATAATAAGCAAATATGCGTAGCCTGTTCATGTCAAAACGCTATATACTATATAAATAGACTGAAATGTTATATGCAAATCAAGAATATGAATAATACATTTTGCCTTACATACTATGAGTGTGCCAATATATAATTAAAAAGTCATATTCACTAAAAAACATTCAAGTATTCAAGTTACTTATTTAAAATAAGTTGAAGCAACACACTTCTCCTTTTTTTTTTTTTTTTTACTTTTTTTTATTGTATGCCCACATTCACAGAATATTATATTCACAAAATGTATAAATGTGTTGCCGAGAGTGTACAGTCTTGATAATGGAAAGTAACAAAGAAATTAATATAAAAAAACAAAAACAAATAAATAGGTAAAAAATAAAGTACAATCACGCCATTTTAGAGCAGTCTTTAAGTGTAGGTTATAACATAAATTGTAAGTGAATGACAAGGATCCTGTGTTAATTTAAGAGAGCTCTTTTATGTATTCCCAAAGGCGAGACCAAGTTGACCAAAATCTGTCAGATGTTTTATGTTTGTCATAGGTAAGTTTTTCTAATGGTAGCCATGTAGCAATTTGTGATATCCACATTTTAAAAGATGGAGCCTGTGATGCAGACCAAAGTAGCAAAATACATTTTTAGCTAAATATACCAGGACAATAAATAACTGTAATGCATCTTTTTCAAACAGATTGTTTACATTAAGATTTAATAAATACAAGGCTGGGGTCATGTCAAAATTTAACTTAAAGGGCCACGAAAGTTTTCACACCTCTAGTTTGGAAAAAGTCAGGAAAGTGGGCGGTTCCAGCTCTGGGAGTGTGGGAGTGTCGGGGGAGGGAAAGAGGGAAGGATTTGCAAAGCAGGGAGTTTCCATTTGGGCACGCGCTGAGTTTCACAGGCAAAACAAACACACAGACGCAGGGGAGAAAGACGGTGACTGTGGCCCCGTTTACACTAGTACGTTTTAGTCTTAAAACGGCGTTTTAGAATGAAAATGATCCGCGTCCACACTAGCATTTCACCCAGCGTTTCTGAACAGCTTTCTGTCTACATTAAAACGGTGAAAACGCACATCACTTGACCACACACACACACTCTCTGGCATGCACTGCAACGTGCTTTGAGCACACACACAACCATATGAGAGCTGCGCAAGTCGGACTGTTCATCTCGGATCTACCGCTGGATCTAATCTCACTATATTTGTTAAACGTGATATTTAATTCATCTTGTTGTCTATATCTAACTGCATATTCCCCGACATTGGTCTTTTGAATCTATTACTTGTTCTCAGGTAACGTGTTTTGGCTGAGCGCAAAGATAAGTTAGGTTAATGTCTTAATTAATGTAACCGCGGACAGCGATTCTGCACATCTGACTGATTGTTTGCCTTTATTTTCTCTATTGTATAAACTTATTGTGCGTTATACTTTTATAATGGCCATTATTGATCATTACAACTGATATTCAATGAAAGAGACAGGATATGTTTCGTATTTTCAATAAAAATGAAATGAGGCAGTAATGTTATAGGCTCCGTTTTGTTATAAATATGCTTGAAGATGACGCTCATATCATGCAGCTACACGACTCCTCAACATTTTTGATGTCTGTTGTTGCTAATATCAAAATGAAAATAGGCACTTCCTCACATCATGTTTTCATTTTATTGTTAAGATAGTGAAACAGCATAGCCAGGGTGATGTGAATGACTTTATAAAGTACACACTCGGGAGTTTGTTTTCCATATCAAACTTGCAAAGTCTGAACTTACACGGAGAGGATGCAGGACTGAACTGTGTGAAGGCTACTTAATATTGAGAAAAAGCCCCAATCAGATAGGCGAATGTCTGCAGCCCCGCCTCCGTTTTCAGATGTCTCCGTTTTCCCCCATCCACACTGAGACGGAGCAGCAGCGTTTTAGAATGAAAACTGACTCTCCAGCGTTTCCAAAACGCTCCTTTTTCGAGGCTCAAAAACTCTGGCATAGTGTGGACGGATGGCGTAACCGTAGCAAAACTTATGCGTTTTAAAACTAAAACGTATTAGTGTAAACGGGGCCTTTGTTTACATGGACATCAGTAATCGAATTATTTGCCAAATTATTAATTTGGTGAATTTAACTGCAGTTTGGCACTTTTACTTTTTATTCAGGAACATTTCCTGCATGTCGCCCGTGACAAACGAGAGGAACTGCTGGAGAGTGGAGCTTTAATGTAATGTTTGATACCGCACGGCGAATAGGAGAAAAAAATCCTCTGCATTTCTCGATAACTTAGATGCACTCGGTAGGTAGCGTCAGAAAGCCGTGTGTATAGACTATCCTGTCACAAAATGCGGCGAAAATCCTACACGACAGTAAAAGTTTGATTGTGTTTACATGTTTACACTCGGAGAGCAACATTTACAGCGGATCTTTCAGTCTATAATATTGTAGTGATATTAACATACTGTAAACTTAGTAACTAAATCATTTTGACTGAGGTATGTCTTTAAACACTGAAAGAGCACTGCTGACGATACGAACTAACTTTGCCATCTGAATGAACAAACAAGGGGTACTGCTCTCACACACACTTACCAAATCTGTAGACAAAGGACAATCTAAACAAACTGGAACCGCGTCTTTTTTAAAAGGAGACGAGCGGCAAATCCGGATTTCATCATTTCCAGATGCGAAAAGCTCTCGGGTTAAAATGTTCCTTACAAACGCATTTCTGCCGCTTGTCGCTTGCGCTGTAATCCACTGCGCTCTCATAGCGGGGAAATGAAAACAAATTCCACTGCGCTCTCATAGCGGATAAATGAAAACAAAACCTTCGTTGCAGCACATTGATAAATGCAACACTGGCGACCCATGTCTCCAAATTCTCGTTCTTTCACTTGTTTTGGTAACACAACGTGGCGTCTCTCTGTCGTCTGAACACTGGTAAAACAGTCTTCGAAGCTATCATGCATATTAATGAAGTTGCACCGCATACACAATAGAGCGCGCTGATTGGTTTGAACAAAGTCTTTGTCATGAATTAATGCCGCGCACTCAGAGACGTCACGATGTACTCGCAGGTACAGACAGACACTCTCCATGCTGGACTACACGCAACTATCTCATGGCCGTGACGCAGCTTCAAAAATTAGTTTCAAACCGGAAGAACGAATTTGCTCGAAATAACGCAAAAACAACCAATTTTCACTTTTTAGTGAGATATATGTGTCCTAATAGTGTTTATAGCAGCGTGGGACACATATATGACTGTCAACAGCTAAAAAAATGTGTGTTGGTGTTTTGTGACCCTAAGAATATGTTCCAGTACCTTTTTCTTCCAAAATGACAAAATTTGGTCATAGTCCCAAAAACAATGAATGAACGTACTTTTATCTTTTTTTACATTTGAAACACAAGTCTGTGGCATTAGCAACCTAATTGTTTTATGTTCAATCCACTTAAATTTGCAAACAACGATTAAGTCAACTTAACCAATTTGTGTTGGGACAACATGAAGGAATTGTGTGGAACCCAGCATCTTAGCATCGAGTTTTGACAAAGCACCATCTATGTGCTCAAAACAAAGTCTGAGGGTGCTTTCACATATGTGGTTCGGTTCATTTGGTCCGGACCAAAGGCAACAAATGAAACATTGTAGCATTTTTCTGCCGTTTTGGGTCCCTTTCACACCACACTGATTGCTTTGGTCCGAACCAGTTGAAACGAACCAAAATGCAGTCATGTGACAAAATCTACATCATTCACTGGCCAGATGTTATTGAACGCATTTCCTAAACTGCTTTTCAATTGGTCAGAATTCACGTGGAACTACCCCAAATAAACAAACCGGCAGACACACAATGTCGCTGCGCTGGCTGACGCAGTATCCCTGGTCATAGTATACTATGTAGTTTGTATGCATCACTTTAGACAAACTATACATTTCGAGAATGAAGGGCGGCTGGGGAAACAATGTTTTAATGCATTGCAATCGGCGAAAGCATTAGGAGAAGACGTGAAATAATTTAGCTAAACTGCGACATGGTCATCTTTCGGAAATATCACCAATGATCCATCAGGTAATGTTTCTCTCTCTCTCTCTCTCCTCCTCTCTCTCTCTCTCTCCTCTCTCTCTCTCTCCTCTCTCTCTCTCCTCTCTCTCTCTCTCTCTCTCTCTCTCTCTCTCTCTCTCTCTCTCTCTCTCTCTCTCTCTCTCTCCTCTCTCTTTCCTCTCTCTCTCTCTCTCTCTCTCTCTCTCTCTCTCTCTCTTTTCTCTCTCTCTCTCTCTCTCTCTCTCTATTCAATTCAATTCAATTCAATTCAATAGTTGCTTTATTGGCATGACAAATGTTACAATTGTATTGCCAAAGCAGTTCTACAGTTTACATAAAAAGTAACATGCATATATAATAATAAAAACTAAACAGTAAACACAGTAAATAGTAAAAAAAAAAAAAGATGATATTTATACATAATAATTAAATAAAATATCAACAATACATCGTATTATTCAATATATCACATTATTATTCAATATATTGCACATTATTATTCAGTATATCATATTATTATTTAACATATCATATTATTCATACTGTACAAATCAATACAATAATAATAATAGATCAGAATAAACTGTCCATTTAACAACCAACATTTTAGGATAAAACAGTAATAAAACAATATTAATCAGTATATTTACAATGATTCATTTATCATAATCTAGGTGTGTGTGTGTGTGTGTGTGTGTGTGTGTGTGTGTGTGTGTGTGTGTGTGTGTGTGTGTGTGTGTGTGTGTGTGGTGTGTGTGTGTGTGTGTGTGTGTATGTGTTTTTGTGTGTGTGTGTGTGTGTATGTGTGTGTGTGTTTGCAGGCGCATCACTGATGTTTTTATTGGTCTGCTCTCTCTTTTTGTGACAGGCATTAATGTATTGCGCGGCTAGAAGGACACAGTCAGTTTTTTCCCCTAGTAAATATTGAAGCTGTGTTTATTGTCTGACTCAGTGAATTGTGGGTAAATGCTCTGTAGTTTGGGGTAGAATGTTTCTCTGATGTGCTGATAGTTTGTGCAGCGGGTGAGGAAGTGTTCCTCCGTCTCCACCTCTGCCTGGGCACAGTGTGGGCAGATGCGGCTCTCTCTGGGTTGCCAGTTCTGTCTGTATCGGCCCGTCTCTACAGTCAGACTGTGAGCACTCAGCCTGTATTTGGTCATTGTTGTTCTTAATTTACTGTCCTTTACTGCGCTCAGATATGTTGCTGTAGTATAATCTCTATTTAGGTCTAAATAACATTGAAGTTTACTTTGTTTTCCGGCTGCTTCATTCCAGTAAGTCAGATACTCTTCTTTTCGTGCATTTATTATTTGATTGGGCTCTAATTCTCTTAATTTAACTCCCTCTCTCTCTCTCTCTCTCTCTCTCTGTTTAAAACTGTTGGTAAAGCGCTGTCAACAAATATTTTTCCTCCAAACCCCATAAGATAGACATTGCATCGCACTACGGCAGCTGGATTAGTCCAAAAAGGCGCAGTACTTTTTGCGGTTGGGTCTGTTTTAGTTTGGATCATGTTCTCACCACAAACGAACCGCTCCAAGGTTCGTTTGAAAGCGTACCGAGACCACCTCTTCAAGCAGGTCTCGGTACGCTTTTTTGGTGCGCTTTTGGTGCTCACCCGAGTGCGATTGCTACGTTCCCACCTGCCCAAACGAACCGCACCAAGAGGGAAAATGAACTCTAGTGCGATTCAACCGAACTAAATAAGGCAGGTGTGAAAGCACCCTGAGATTCACTATAAGCTGCGTTTCTTTGGCCATGTGTTCAATGATACGTCTAACACTTTGTCTCTTTCTACCTCTCTGACAATATCTGTTAATGTTTTTACCTTCAGCCCTTATCTCTGTCTTTACCTTGACTCTTCTCCCCCTCTTCTTCTTATTTCATTTTCTGACAGAGGAGAATGTTTATGAGGAGATCAAGCTTGGTAAACATGAAGCCCATTTATCTCCCCCCGTCCTGTTCATAGCTCTTATTTGATATTCAGTAGATACCGATAGTACAGTCACCGTAGTCTATAGAGCAAAGAACACACACTAGTGAAATCAGCACTATACACACACTTTGTCTTGTGGCGGAGCTCTGATGTATGTGTGTTGTCTCTCTCTGGCAGAGTCCATCAAGGAAAGTGAAGAGGAAGGTAAATTCATTAGAGTAGAGCTGTGTGTGCTGCTGTGAGTCTCCAGACTGCTTCAGGTCAGACAGAACCAGTGAGAGTCCACAGACCACCAGTAGAATGAAGACAGATCCCTGTAGATCCAGTGCAGTAGGTTACTAGGTTTTAGCAGAGAGAGGATGGAATGATGGATGAGGTTTGCTCTGTGTGTGTGTGTGTGTGTGTGTGTGTGTGTGTGTGCGTGCGTGCGTGCGTGCGTGGGTGGGTGTGTGCGTGCATGCTTGCGTGCGTGCGTGTGTGTGTGTTTTAGAGATATTTAAACAGTAAAACAATTATAAAGGAAACAGAAATTCATGGAATAGCACAACACAGGCTCATTGTGAATATGTACCCCTGTATACATTTCTGCAGAGCATGAATTATGTAGCCAGAGGTATATATGGCTGCATGACTCTGCCGGCGGCTTTCTTTTTGCCCTACCTGCTGACCGATTACCTTTGTATGGACAGCTTTTCCACTGTTACCAGTTTGCCTAGTGGCTCACCACTTACGTAGGCGGACTTGAAACACACACCGGAGTTGACCACGACGACGGGGTTCGAGTCCGGCGAAGAACGGTTCCAGAAAGCAGGTAAAACAAAAACAAAAGGCAAAAAATAAAATAAACAGGGTGAGAATGTGGTAAGATCTGAAAACGTGGTAAAAATCAGGCGGCCACATGGGCTTTTTTTTGCTGGATGGCTTTTTAAAACACTGTTGGTTGGGTTTAGGGAAGGGGGTGGGCGGGACAATCAGTGCTTTAGAAAACACTATCGCTTGGGTTTCGGGAAGGGGGTGGGTGGCGGCATCAGTTGGTTGGTCGGTCAGTCAGTCAGTCAGTCGACAGTGGCCTCTGGTGGATTTACATGAGAACAGCAGGCGCAAATGGCACTTGCGAGAGAAATTTGAGATCTGAAAAAGCGTACGCATCGGCTTCTGGTGGATTCGTGAAAACAAAAACTGCAAAAAAAAAAAACGTATCTCTTAGGATGTACTTTGTGCTCTGCAAAAATGTATACAGGGGTACGTATCCATAATGAGCCTGGGTTAAAATAGCAGAAATATGTCATATGGAAATGAAAAGTATGCGTTTATGAGTACATTAGGTTTTTATGGCTCACTTATTAATAGCAAATAGCAGACTTATTCAAAAAGCTAAAATGAGTAAAAATATGCTATTTTGAGGTAAAAATGTAAGTCAAATTCTGATAATATAAGTAAGTATAATATTGTAATATAAGTCTATGTGATCTTTGTCTAACTACTTGTATAAAATGCATTTAAATTTGAGTTGTCACTCTTTTATTATTATGCAAAGAGATGCATGAAATTTCAAGTCAAGTTCGAAATAAAGGGGATAGAATGCCGTTTGTACAGTATAAACATTGTTACATCTACGGGAAGTCCCCATAAAGATGTTTGTGTATGTGCATGTGTGCGTTTGCGTATCTTTAAAAAGCGAGGAAACACATGAAACCATATTTGTATATGAAGGCAAACAGCTTTATAAAGGTGCTAATTCCTGCTTTATTATTTTGTTAAATGACAGAGATTAAGATTTTTGTATTTGACAGGTTTATGATTTGGGTATGGCTAGTACTGTGTAGATTTGGTAATTGGTACATATTACAAATTGTAAGTTAAACAGATTATGAGAGAGAGTTGTTTTGTATAACCACACCTAACAATACCAGGAAAACTAATACATTTTCCACATCGCTGTACAGTATACTGTATACTGCATTTAGGCATGTTTTTACTGGTCTTTTTAAATGAAATAAAGTAAGTAATGCACATTTTTATAGCACATTTATTGTGTATTGCCAGACACCCAAAGCGCTTTACAATTGTGGATTGGGTTCTCTCTACAACACCACCAGTGTGCATAATCCACCTCCTGATATTGAGCATGTATAATAATGTATTAACCTCAGAGCTAATGCTAGGTTTTTACTGAACATTTTATAAAGCATTCAAAAGCATTGTTTTGTTTTTGTTTTGTTTTTTTGTTTTTTGTTTGTTTGTTTTTTTTTGTTTTGTTTTTTTGTGCTTTTTGTTTTGTTTGTTTTGTTTTGTGTTTTTTGTTTAGATGTTTTTTTGTTTTTTGTTTTGTGTTTTGTTTGTTTTGTGTTTTTTGTTTTGTTTTTTGTTTTGTGTTTGTGGTTTTTGTTTAGATTTTTTTTGTTTTGTTTTTTTGTTAGTTTTTTTGTTTGTTTAGTTTTTTGTTTGTTGTTTTTATTTTGTTTTGTGTTTTGTTTGTTTTGTGTTTTTTGTTTTGTGTTTTTTGTTTTGTTTGTTTTGTGTTTGTGGGTTTTGTTTGTTTTGTTTTGTTTGGTCTTTTGGGTTTTGTTTTGTGTTTTGTTTTTGTTTCTTTTGTCTCTTTTTGTTTGTTTTGTTGTGTTTTTTCTTGTTTATTTTATTTTATTTTATTATTTTTTATTTTTTTGGTTGGTGTGTATTGTTTTTTTTTTGTTTTGTTTGTGTTTTTTTTTTTTTTTTTTTTTTTTTTTTGTCTTTTGGGTTTTGTTTTTCTTTTGGGTTTTGTGTTTTATGTTTTGTTTTGTTTGTTTTTGTTTCTTTCGTATGTTTTTGTTTGTTTTGTGTTTTTTGTTTGTTTTGTGTTTTTTGCTTGTTTGTTTTGTTTGTTTCTTGCTTTTTTGTTTGTTTCTTGTTTTGTTTTGTTTTTTGTTTTGTTTTGTTTGTTTTTGTTTTATTTGTTTTGTTTTGATTTGTTTGTTTTTTGTTAGTTTGTTTTGTGTTTTTTTTTTTATTTGATTTGTTTTTTGTTTTGTCTTTGTATTTTGGGTTTTGTTTTGTTTTGTTTTGTGTTTTCTATTTTTTTCATTTCTTTTCTCTTCTTTTCTTTTCAAGAAACTATATCAGGTCATTTTTCTCATTGTTGATAAGGCACTGGGTTATATAAGACCCAGTTTGGTTATATAAAGTATATTGCTTTTTATGGTGTTTCATTGATTTCAGTTCACTTTCTTTTCCTTTTTCTTAATGTCATCACCAGAATCTCCCTATGTGGAGCATGAAATTAAGGAGCAGGATGGCCATGGTTGTGTGGACGATAAAGGTAATCTCACCCATGTAGGTCAGCTGTGTTGGCTTATTAACAGTAGGTAGAAAAGTACACTGCGCTGTAGGTTTAGACTGAAATAGTTTGTGTGTCTGCTTCCCTATCTGTGATTAAGTTTTAACATTTCTAAAATCTCTTAATGCTACCCTGCATGCATTCCCTGCTCAGTTCATCCCATCGACAACAAGGTAATATTAGAAGTTGGATCCTGTTGAGCTCAATCAGAATGTCATCAGTGATTGGAAACAATTTGTCGGCACTCGAGAGAGCGAGCAGATAAACACGGTTGCCGATCTTGCGGGTATTGTTGTTTAACATTAGTGGGCATTGATGCATGAGATAGTCTTACAGCGTAACGGAAACGTAAAATGCGTGATGTGGTTAATATTCCACCAGCATTGGGAGTGTCCCGCAGCCATTAATCATGTTTGTTGAATGTCTAATCTGGCTGTTATTTGCAGCAATTCCATTTTCATGCCTGTCTTAAAGATTAATAAGTGGAGGTGTACGAGACTGGAGCATGCTGGGAAAACATGCGCTCACGTTGATAATCTACTCTGTGACAAAGTCATGGCTGGTCCAATCAGGGAGCATGTGACAGGATCATTTTTAGGGTTCAGAGTCTCGAGGGCAGCTTGAGTAACAGAGCCTTCATTTAAATGAGAGAGAGAGAGAGAGACAGTTGAGTTTCTTTTTGTTATGCAAGGAACATGCAGAGGGCATGTTGTTGACATTGGGTCCTGAAAAATGTCTCTCTCGCAATCTGAAATGAGCTTATTCAATTTTTTCCCTTCATTCCAAGGAAATCGGTTATGTGACAAGCAGCATTTTATTTTATTTTTTGTGAAAAATCCACTTTCAAGGAAGCATTACAACCACTCTGTATCTGTATAATGTAACATTTCTGAATATTTAAGTACGGTATGGTTCGGTACATTACAATACGGTATGCATTTATTTCAGTTTCGACTGTCATATTTTAAAAGTGAATCATACCGTACCCCTTTTTGGGGACACTTTCATAAGAGTACACTGTAAAAAAATATCTGTTAAATCTGTCACAAGTGTTTTTTGTTTATTTACGGTTGTCAATTGCATTGGATGTTGATCTCTGCTCTGTCGACTTTTGATGTTGAACATTCAACTCTACAGTTTAACAAATGTACTAGATTAGATTAGATTAGATTAGATTCCACTTTATTGTCATTACACATGTACAAGTACAAGGAAACGAAATGCAGTTTAGGTCTAACCAGGAGTGCAATAGCAGCAAGTGCAGGATACAGGTATAAGTTATAAAGTGCAGTTATAGAAAAACTGGTGATATTTACAGATGGATGTACTATGAACATTATATATAGGTTGTATTAGCTATGAACAGAGATTTACAATAGATGGATATATGTACAGGTTGCTATTAATAATTAAAAGTGTGCAGATAAATAAACAATTACAAATGTATATGTACAGGTATGTACATAATTACAAATGTGCAGTGGGTATGTACAGTTCAAATAAATGAATCAGTGCAATGAATATGTGCAATTTTTAAATAGTGCAGTGATTATGAGAAGTATAAGTTATGAGGAGAGTGGGGGGTGTATTGGGGGCAAAGAGTCAGTGGGGGGCATAGTTCAAAAGGGAGACAGCTCTGGGAAAAAAGCTGTTCCTTAGTCTACTGGTTTTTGTCCGGGGGAGCCTGAAGCACCTGCCAGAAGGCAGGAGAGAAAACAGTCTGTGAGCAGGGTGAGAGGAATCTTTAAGAATACTGCGTGCTCGGCGCAAACAGTGTTTCCTCTGGATGTCCTTTATGGCTGGCAGTATGGTCCCTGTGATGCGTTGGGCAGTTTTCACCACCCGCTGCAGTGCCTTACGCTCCGCAACAGAGCAGCTTCCATACCAGACTGTGACACAGTTCATCAGGATGCTTTCTATTGTGCAGCGGTAGAAGTTCACCAAGACGGCTGATGACAGCTGGTTCTTCTTAAGTTGCCTTAAGAAAAATAGGCGCTGGTGAGCCTTCTTGACCAGGCTGGAGGTGTTGGTGGTCCAGGAAAGGTCCTTTGAGATGTGGGTCCCCAGGAACTTGAAGGATGAGACAGGCTCGACAGCCATCCCATTGATGTGGATGGGATCATGTGAGCCTGTTCGTCCCTTCCTGAAGTCCACAATGAGCTCCTTGGTCTTGTCGGTGTTAAGGAGCAGATTATTGTTGGTGCACCAAGTGGCCAGATGCTGTATCTCCTCTCTGTAGGCAGTCTCATCATTGTTGCTGATTAGACCAATCACTGTGGTGTCATCTGCAAATTTGATGATGGTGTTAGAACTGTTCACAGGCCTACAGTCGATGGTAAAAAGGGAGTAGAGAGCAGCTTATTACAAGGTTTTTGTTGTGTAATATACACTACCAACCCAGACAATATATTACCTTAGAATCAGCTGTATGTCCTCTATTGTTGTTTATAATTTGTGAAAACCTCAAAACCGTAGTGTATGATTTGCGAACAGATACGTATTGGTCATATTAATTACATTATTAGTAAATAAGGTAGTAATAAATTTAGTAATGCATATATCACTCTTCAACCCAAGACTGGTTACTCACTGAAGCTAAGCAGGGCTGAGCCTGGTCAGTATCTGGATGGGAGACCACATGGGAAAGCTAGGTTGCTGTTGGAAGTGGTGTTAGTTAGGCAAGCAGGGGGTGCTCAGCCTGCGGTCTGTGTGAGTCCAATATATGACCATTGTTTCCATTGGCCGATATGGTACAGTACATTACAATACAGTATGCATTTATTTCCGTTTAGACTGTCAGATTTTAAAAGTGAATCATTCCGTACCTCTTTTTGAGAACACTTTCAGGATACACTGTAAAATATATCTGTTAAGTCTGTCACAAGTGTTTTCTGTTTATTGACGGTTGTTAATTGCATTATTGGATGTTGATCTCTGCTCTGTCGACTTTAGATTTTGAAATTTTTACTCTACAGTTAAAAAAGTGACTTTTATTGACATTTTGCTAGTTTGAAATAATATGCTGTATTAGAAATAGTATATAGAGAAAATATAAATGTTAATGAAAGTCTCTTTTTAAATTTTCCAAGGTTAAACGTTGTTGGAAAAAAGACCAAGTTCTCGTATTGTATTCAAAAGCACAAATAAGTGGTGAAAAAAAAAAATATGAATCACAAAATACGGTAAACTGCTAATTTAAGGATATTTTTACAGTGTAGCACAACAGTACAGTACGAAAAGCTGGAGATAGACTAGAGAACAACAACAAAGGAAGCGCCATTTTTATATACACACCCAAAAGACAATACTGTAACAATACAATGATGCTTGTCTGTTCTTGTGACAATGCCAAGAAGCAAGACCACAATCTGCTGTATGTCCTCTATTGTTGTTTATAATTTGTGAAAACCTCAAAACAATGTAACCATAATGTATGATTTGCGAACCGATACGTACATCATTCCCACATGCATGTCTGCTTCTCATGCGTTACGTTAGATAAACAGCAGTCAGAGACAGAGACTCGGATGAAGCAGAAATGCAGCTCATTAATCAAAAATACCAAGTAAATTTATTTCATGTATTTGTGGTGGAGTTTATTCAAGCTTTTCTGTAACGATGAGTCACACACAAATGCCGTTACCAAGTTTGCAGTACACACACACACACATTTAACTTTGCACTGTTTTTGCCCTCGTATATTGTTGCTGGATGTATATGGTTGTCCTGACACTATGCGGCTGTGGTGATTCCAATGATTCACCTTTTCTTTATTACAAACATACACTGTTTTACATTTACTGTTTGTAAAACTCATTGTTGAGCTGCAGCTGATCACAGAGAGTTGGAACAGATCTTTTAATCCCAGTTTCTTTGCAAATCCTGTTCTGTGGACATGATTATACACGTTACTGTGAAGACATGTTAATACGGGACTGTCACTCAATATGGTGGGCGGGGAAAACCACACTCCTATGTCACGTTTTCTATGTACATAAGTTATAGCTTGATTGACGTTAACTTTAAAAAAAAATAGTAAACTCATTGTAATTTAAAACTGTAAAGTTGACTTTTTGAATAATTAATGATTATTCTTTTATAATTATGCACAAATTTACAATTTCACTCATTTATAAAATTAATTTGCTTAATTTTTTTTAGCGTGACAGGTTTACTAAAGTAAACACAACTAATAATTTTTTCACAATGTAATAAAACAGAAATATCAAACACATAATACAACCTAAAAAAAATCCACAGTCATTTTATATGTATTTAAGGAAAAAATTAAACATGCTCTTTAGTGGCAGATACTGGATATTTCAGTATGCAGTGCAGTATTATTATACCCACTGGCATGTTTTTCATGACACTGTGCTGTTTTATAAATCCCTTATCTGCAATGGAGAAATAAAAATGCTATTGCTTATCGTACTCTGTAAAAATGTACCCGGAGCAATGTATTTTAAATGTAGGCACGTATTTCCATTGAGCTTGGGTTGAAAATATTATAGGCAGTGATGGATACAAATCTAATGCTTTCAGACATGGATCAGATGGAGCAGCAGGATGGTATACAAATACTGGATTTGGATGCAACTTAATGCATTCCTTCTGCATACAGTCTTGCTTATTAGCCAACATAACATGGTATACATAAGGCATTATTTCACAATGTGATGTAATTTGAGTGCAACAGTATATATACTGTATATATATCTAGCATAAATGAGTACATCCTTTACAGATCTCTCTCTTAAATTAATACTCTCTGCAGGGTCCTATGAAATAAAATAATTGTGCATGTGCATCAGATTAGTCAATTCAAAAGACAAAACTGGAACTAATACAACAAAATAACATATGATCACAGTGCAAAAACATGTACACCCCAATGAATAGGTTCATGAAAATATTAAATACAATTTTAATAAAGAGGACAAAACCCTTTAACTTTTGTGCACTGTTCAAATTTACTACCTTTTTGTTATGTTTGCGATGACAACATCCACTAAATTAAACTGCTGTAAAAATGCATCAGATTAATATATTATTTTAAAATTTATTGCATAAATTGCAAACTACTAAATGTATTTAAAAATTACAGGATTTTAAATCTTTAATTGCCAAATTTACAAATGATGTCACTGATTTGGCGAAAAAAAACCACATAAAATGACATATTTTCAATATAAAAAGTAATTGTGCACTCCATTTTTTTAACCTTTTATCACAGTCTTGTACATGTGAATGATTAGTAACAACATTGGCTTTAATGCATTGTTAGATTTTCATTTTTTTCTCTCTCATTTACTGTTGGTGGCTGTTTTTCCCCCATTGACTTCCATTATAACCATATCTGATGGTGCATAAATACAGTCTTTGTTAATTTAATTAAGCTGAGATACATATTTTGATTTTCTCAGAAACATCAAGGTAAGTCCGCAAAGGTCACTCTCACACTTTCACACACTCACAGACACACATACACACACGTTAATTTGCTGTTATACTCCATAATCCATTTTTTGCACAGGCCTATCTAAAGGGTTAATAGTGCCAACTGAAGATCCACAGTAAAAATGATAATTTGTACCTTTTCCTAATAGGAAAAACCACCAACAATCAAAAATGCATGATTATATGGTGTCATGGTTTTGTAATAAAAACAAAAATGTGGTTATAATGGAAGTCAATGGGGCAAAAACACCCATCAACAGTAAATTAGGGTGAAAAAATGAAAAATCAATCAAAAACACTGCATCAAAGCCAATGTTGTCACATGTTCAAAGCTGTGATAAAAGGTTAAAAAGAATTGAGTCCACAATTACTTTTATATTAAAAATACATCAATTTTTGTGTTTTTTTTTTTAACCAAATCAGTGACATAATTCATGAATTTGGCCATTAAAGAATTAAATTCCTGTAATATTCTAAACAATTTAGTAGTTTTGATCAGGACTGAGGTGGATTAACAGATTTATGCAAATAAATTTGAAAAAAATATTAATATGATGCGTTTTTACAGCAGTTTAATTCAGTGGATGTTTTCATCCTGAACATAACAAAAGGGTAGTACATTTGCCCAGAGAGTATTGTTGAGTATTTTTCTTTAAATCAAAGCATTTTCTCAAAATATGTGTCAAAACAAGATTTGTCACCAAAAATCATTCTGCTAGCGGAAACACAGAAAAAGTTATGGCCAAATTAAGACTCAAAATCCTCCCAGAGTGGATGAAAACATCCCTTACAACACATAAATGTTAAAGAGGCGTCCTCATTTATGCTGTGCACAGTTTACATGAGTAATAATGAGTATCTCAGGTGAGTTATATATTAAGAAATATCAATTTGATTTGAAAAGTTGTGAAAATAGATGGGCTTCTTATATTTTGAGACACTGTAAAACCTAACAGTGAAAATCACTAAATGATATAAGTTAGTTTAACTTACATTTGTTTTATAACTTTGACTCGGTGAAAAAGATTTATGTTAACTCATAAACTGATTATATTAAGCAGAACTCTAATCAACTGACTTATGAATAAAGAAATTATGTTTTATTTTTAACTTAACTCTAATGCTAGAAGGAATACCAAACCAATTGAGTAGCTATATAGTTGTTTGAAGTTAATTCATTAAAGTTAATTGAACTAACAGTGATTTGATGACTGAAGTTAAAAGGTTTAAGTTACTAATACTCTAAGGCCCAGTTTCACAAACAGGGTTTAGCTTAAGCCAGGACTAGACCTTAGTTAAATTAGGCTATTTAAGCCACATTTATAAAATCAGCCTTTGAAAAATACATTACGGGTGTGCACCTGTAAACAAAAAATGACACTGACATATTTTAAGACATCTCACTGCAAGTTATTTTCTGTTGAGACAGCTCAAACATGCAATTTAATCCAAGACTAGCCTTAAACCTTGTTTGTGAAACCGGGGGTAAAAGTTTGATGGTATCAACACAAATGATATATGTGTATGTGACACAATATATAAGTTTACAGTACTCAAACCATTTTGTTTCAAAACTTAAATGGTTTGCCGCAATCGGTTTCCTCAAACAGTTTGAGTTAACTTAACTTACTGGGTTTTACAGTGTACATTCATTCATTCATGTTCTTTTCGGCTTAGTCCCTTTATTAATCTGGGGTCGACACAGCGGAATGAACCGCCAACTTATCCAGCATATGTTTTACGCAGCGGATGCCCTTCCAGATGCAACCAATCACCAGGAAACATCCACACACACCAATTCATACACATACACTACGGACAATTTAGCTTACCCAATACACCTTTATCACATGTTTTTGGACTTGTGGGGGAAACTAGAAACCCACGCGAACATGGGGAGAACCAGCGACCTGCTTTCTGTGAGGTGATCATGCTTCCCACTGCGCCACCGTGCTGCCCTTTACAGTGTACATTTCTGGTTAATTCCAATGACATAATTATTCCAATTTCTGAAAATTCCAATAGCAAAATTTGTTCATGCGCCGTTGCAATATAAAACAGTGATTTTATGGCTTCTTCATTTCAACTGTGAGCATATCTGTTTTTTAAACCAGAAAATTCCAATAAAAGCCCCCTTTACAGATAAGCACCAGTATTGGATTAGCTCCTTTAACATTTCCTGGTATGTTTGTCCACCTCATTAAAGATCTCCCATCGGCCAACAGTAAAACCGTAATTCTTTTAAAGTTAAAGAAATCAATTAGCTTTAATTGTGCCTCTCCGCCAGTTTGCAGGCGGTATCCGTGGCTTTTTTCCCCGGACAGAGTCCTAATACTTTTCAAAGGAACTTAATAGAATTGGTATTTGATGATGCCACTAGTTCCTGGTAATGGCTGGAAGTTTGCTCTGCTGTGGTTAAAGTGAACATTTATAAACAGGCACTTGTACTAAAGGGTTTAGCGCTTTCTGTGCCAAAAGTGTGCTTTTTCATGGTTACTATGTAACTGTGATAAAGTCAGTCATAGTTATTCGGAAACAAGTGCACATCTGCCTGTCTCTTAGCAACAGGTGTGAGTGCTTGAGTATGGTGTGTGTGCTTGCCAAATGATCTGGCTTTTCACTGTCAAAGTTAAACTCTGGGCGATATGAAAATATTTGTGTTCGGTCGGACTCTGCCAAGCCGCGTGCTGTAGACACAGTGACCTAAATAAATACCCCTGCATGTTCGACATGCTGTAATCGCTCTCAAATGTGTTTGATATATAAAATATTGGTTCACATTAAAATATGACCCAGTTCTTGGTCTGGAGGCAGTCGGGAAATTATTTTTTTTCAAATACACTTCAGTACACATAGATATATACCTGACAAAAGTCCTGTCGTCGATCTTAGTTGTAGGAGCAACATATAATAACTTGACTTCTAGTTGATCATTTGGAAAAGTGTCAGAAGGTCGATTTTTCTGATGAATCATCTGTTGAACTGCATCCCAATCATCACACATACTGCAGAAGACCTACTGGAACCTGCATGGACCCAAGATTCTCAGAGAAATCAGTCAAGTTTGGTGAAGGAAAAATCAGTGCGTGAGATCTGCAGAGTGGATGGCAACATCAACAGCCTGAGGTATCAAGACATTTGTGCTGCCAGTTCCATTACAAACCACAGGAGAGGGCAAATTCTTCAGCAGGATAGCGCCCCTTCTTATACTTTAGCCTCCACATCAAAGTTCCTAAAAGCAAAGAAAGTTAAGGTGCTCCAGGATTGGCCAGTCCAGTCACGAGACATGAACATTATTGAGCATGTCTAGGGTAAGATGAAGGAGGAGGCATTGAAGATGAATCCAAAGAATCTTGATGAACTCTGGGAGTCCTGCAAGAACGCTTTCTTTGCCATTCCAGATGACTTTATTAATAAGTTTTTGAGTCGTTGCAGAGATGTATGGATGCAGTCCTCCAAGCTCATGGGAGTCATACACAATATTCATTCTTTCTCCACTGCATCATGACTTTATATTCTGCACTGTACATTATTTCTGTTAAGTGACAAGAGTTTTGTCTAAGCAAAGTCAGGCCTTACTTTCCTAATTAAATAATAAAAAATCAAGGCATGATCATATTTGATGTCTGTACAACAAGCATAATCTAGAGACCTTTGCCTTTCATATAAGCCACTTCTGATACAAATTGATCAACTATGAAGTCAAGTTATTATTTGTTGTTCTTAAAACTTGGATAGGCGACAAGACTTTTGTCAGGTAGTGTATACCTGCAGGCTATGTTTATATAAATAATAGTTAAAAGCAACACAGGCTCGTTTTGGATACGTACCCTTGTCTACATTTCTGGAGAGCATAAATTATCTAGCCAGATACGTCTGGCTGCCTTTAGTCTTTAAAACGAATGCTACGAGGCGGTATAAGCTATAATAAATGAATAAAAACAACAGACTAAAAACAGGGTGAAATCACGTGGTAGATGTTCTTTTTCTTGATTGCTTTTGAAAACACTATCAGTTGCATTTTGGGAAGAGGGTGGATGGGTCAGTCAGTCGACAGCAAGCTGGCCAGGTCAGCTGAAGGCCCAATCCCAATTCTACCCCTTAGCCCTTCCCCTTACAAACACATGTTTTATTATATTCATAACTGCGTTCATGTTTTACGGTCATGCTTTTTAAAAAAAACAAAAAAAAAAAAAACGTTATTAAAAAAATATTAATCCCTAATATTAACTCCTGTACAGCAGTCCTACAACATTCTGACACTCGATAACACTCGAATACCCTGTCAGAGCAGTCTAGTGGCTGAAAATGAGCTTTTTACAATGTCTGCTATAATGTTAATGTTGTTTTCGTGTGTTTACATAGATGAATATAGCCACTGTGTAAATACACAGTACAGTTACGATCTTATTGCCACATTAGATCGTTATGATAACATAATATATGTCTTCAGTGATTTCCTGAAGATAAACACCACAAAATAACAATACTGGAATAACTACAGCAGTCGCGATCGTCTGATCTCATATGAAGCAAGAGATCGTGTTGACATCTGATGACGTGTGCAGGTGTTGAAGTGCTGTCCCAATTCTTAGGGGTAAGTTTTGAAGCCCTTCCCCTAACCCTCAGTTGTAAGGGCCAAGGGGAAGGGGAAGGGGAAGGGGTAGGGGTACAAAAATAGAATTGGGATTGGGCCGAAGTGTATGTTGCACCCATTGGTGGATTTACGGGAGAAGAGGAAGAGGAATTTGTGATCATCAAAAAGCATACACAGCGGTCTCTGGTGGATTTGCAAAAACTGTGAGCAGACATACCTCCGGTTATGTATTTCGATGTCCCCAGAAATGTAGACTTAGGTACATATCCGCAATGAGTCTGTTGGTTAAAAGCTATGAGTTACTAGTTAATTAGTTAAGTTTATTGGTAACTATTAAAGTTATGGTAACTAATAACCTTACCTTTTCCGAATTTGATTGTAATGCAATAATGTGCACCTTTTTTAAAGCTGCTTTGAAACAATGATTGTGAGTCAGGCATGGTGGCGCAGTGGGTAGCACAATCACCTTACAACAAGAAGGTCGCTGGTTCGAGCCCTGGCTGGGTCAGTTGGCATTTCTGTGTGGAGTTTGCATGTTCTCCCCATGTTCGCATGGGTTTCCTCCGGGTGCTCCAGTTTCCCCCACAGTCAAAAGACATGTGGTTCAGGTGAATTGGGTAAGCTAAATTGTCCGTAGTGTATGTTTGTGAATGAGTGTGTATGAATGTGTCCCAGTGATGGGTTGCAGCTGGAAGGGCATCTGCTGCGTAAAACATATGCTGGATAAGTTGGTGGTTCATTCCGCTGTGGCGACCCCAGATTAATAAAGGGACTAAGCCGAATAGAAAATGAATGAATGTGGAGAGTTGAACTGTGATTGAAAGAGTGTGTTTAAATACAGATGATCGCAATTCGGAGTTAGTTTTAATTTATGTTTTGCAAGGTCACACACAGCTAGTCTGCTGCAGATGATGCTCCAATCAAGTGGCGCTGTTGGATTTATGTTTGTCTGTGTGTGTTTTTTTGTGGATGTTTTATGGCGTGTGACAGCGTAATGAATGGCGCTTTTGATGTAGGTTGGTATTGTCCCGGTGCAGCTGTAGGGAGCCCATCTCATCAGCTCGCTTATGGCCGAAAGAGGCTTTCTGCTGACTCATGCCTGTGTATCATAGAGTCTGTGCACTTGTGCTGAGTCACTCACAACTTTTATTAAGGTGACAGAGGAGAACATATGTTGCTTTATGGTGTGGATACGCCGAGTCTGAACATCCGCACTCAAACACTCGTTCCAAGCTTTAGGCTGTACACCAATTGCCACCATTTTAAGAGTCTAAAATGTTCAAATATAACCCTTTTGAATTAGCAGGGGTGGATTGAATTGATCAAAAGTGAAATTTAAAAAAAAAAAATAAATTTTAATCATCCTGTGGGGAAAAAATTATATCCAGAAATGTATTAAAGGGGTAGTTCACCCAGAAATGAAAATTCTGTCAATAATTACTCATGTAATTCAACTAAATTCAAACGTTCAAATATAACCAATATAACAAATTCCAATCCAGATTCATTTCAGAAATGTACCCTGGTCTACATTTCTGGAGACAGCGAACTACATAACCAGAGGTACGTCTTCTCGCAATTTTTGTTTTTGCAAATGCACCAGAGGCTGTTGTGTACGCTTTTTGATGATCTCAAATTTCTCTTGCGCATCTTCTTCTCACATAAATCCACTAGAGGGCGCAATATACACTTCAGCCAACCAGGTCAGCTTGCTGTCAACTGACTGACTGATGGACTGACCCACCCCCTACCCTAAATCTAACCGATCGTGTTTTTAAAAACAATCTAGAAAAAAAGAAAAGCCGTCGTGGCCGTGTGATTTCACCACGCTTTCAGTTTGTGGTTTATTTATTCTTTATTTATTATTTGCTTTTGTTTTACCTGGTTTATGGAACCATTCTTCGCCGGACTCAAACTCCATCGTCGCGGTCAACTTTGCTCTACATCCCAAGTCCGACGTCATGTGCGGCGAGCCACTGGTAAAACTGGTAACACCAAAAAAGCCGTCCACATGGAGGTAAGCGGTCAGCTGGTAAGCGCTAAAAGGAACAGAAGCTGTCGCTGACATTATACCACCCAATAGTATTCATTTTAAAGACGAAATTCAGCCAGACGAACCTAATTCGCGCTCTCCAGAAATGTAGACAGGGCTACGTATCCACAATGAGCCTGTGTTGACAAATTCACGCATTCAAATATACCCCTTTTAATTAAGAGGGGTGGATTGAATTGATTAAAAGGGGAATCATTTATGATATTGCAAAATTATTTTAATCATCCTGCCGGGGTAAAAATATTGTCCATAAATGTATTAAAGGGGTAGTTCACCCAGAAATGAAAAATCTGTCAATAATTACTCACCCTCATGTAATTCAAACCCCTCCCCGAGACCTTGATTAATCTTCTTCAGAATACAAATTAAGATATTTTAAATGAAATCTGAGAGCTCCCTCATCCTTCATAGGCAGCAACTTTCAGAAAAAAACACTTGCAGCTGGATTGGCAAATATGCTTCTTAAAGGAATTCATTCATTTATTCATTTTCTTGTCGGCTTTGTCCCTTGCGGGGTCGCCACAGCGGAATGAACTGCAAACTTATCCAGCACGATTTTACGCAGCGGATGCCCTTCCAGCCGCAACCCATCTCTGGGAACTTCCACACACACATTCACACTCATACACTACGGACAATTTAGCACCCGGAGGAAACCCACGCGAACGCAGGGAGAACATGCAAACTCCACACAGAAACGCCAACTGACCCAGCCCAGCCGAGGTTCGAACCTGCGACCCAGCGACGTTCTTGCTGTGAGGCAACAGTACTACCTACTGCGCCACTGCGTTGCCCCTTCTTAAACGAATATTGAGTGAAAATTAGTTAAAAATTTCATCCTGGCTCTTTCATGCTGTATAATGTTCCAAAAGCTTGGAAATTCACAAATCCCTCGTCAAAATAATCCATAAGCAATCAGGAGGTAACTATGGGATTAAAATCCCGCCAAATGTATCGCGGTCGCGGATCAAAAAATAATGTGCGTAAATCAAAAAGTTGACATTGAGTGTAAAATTATAACGTGCAAAAGTAAAACCTAAATGCAGAATAAGAAACAATGAGGTCGCATACCAAGAGATGAGCGTGAATCAAAAATGAAAACTCGTTAAGACATATTTGAATGTTTTGTATGCTCGCGATCATTTCCCCATCGCTTTTGTTCCCACATTCTGCACTTGCATTTCCAAAAGATGTAATTCGAGTTTCATTTCAATCACAGCCGGGCTTCAGCATCATCATTGGTTCACTAGTCGAAATTGACATTTGCTTCTCTAGCTAATCAGATGAAGGGGGAGTTGACATAATTTCATTCAATGGCATTGTTTCTTATTCTGCATTTAGTTTTCGCTTTTGCGCATTATAATTTTACACTCAATGTCAATTTATTGATTTACGCAATTATTTTTAGATCCGCAGCCACAATACTTTAGACGGGAATTTGATCCTATAGGTAACATATGTCTTATGAAGTAAATCGATGTGATTTTTTCAACAAAATTGTTTTTTTTTTTTTATTATAACCTCGAATCACTGACTTCCATTCGTAGCCAAACGCATGTTATTCACATGCTAATGTTGCGAAACTTATATGCGGTTTCAGACTGAATATTCAAAGTAGCGTGGTAAACAATATAGGGACAGTGACATCACTGTCATCACTGTTCAAAAATTGACGAATGTGTCGATTATAAAAACCAACTTTACCTCAATACTACAATACCACATGGAAGCCGGGATAAAAGTTTTAACTATTCGGACTGTGTTCATCTGACTAGAAAAAGTCATATACACCGTGGATATTTTGAGGGTAAATTATTGAGTAATTTTCATCTTTGGGTGAACTATTTCTTCATTATCAGGTGTAAATAGAGCACAAAAAGATAATCAGTCATTCACAGCTGATGAAGAACACAAAACAAACAGATATTAAGACTGCTGCTTTGTGTGTACGCGTGTGTGTGTCCTTTTGACAGTTTGAAAGACATCTATAGCCTTCTGAGTCAATTAAACCGAAAATAAACAAGCAGCTACAAGACAAACACACATTTGTTTGTCTCTCCCGCAATACTAATAAAGTGTGCAAATATCTATTGCTCATTGACGTGCTTATTCATTGATTTCTCAGTATGAACATCTGTTTCACTTGTTCAGTGGAACTATTGCAACTTCATCAAACATCAAGCTTTTACCTGATTGGCTGGTGTTTCTGAATGTAGTTGTATCCATCTGAATTTTCTTTGAGCCAACAGATTAGTAGTAGGTAAACAATATAGAGTTGGAGTTAAATTTATTCGTCCTCCTGTGATTTAAAAAAAAAAAAATCTTAAATGATGTTTAACAGAGCAAGTTTTTTCAACTCAGGCTCATTGCGGATACGTACCCAGGTCTACATTTCAGGGGACAACGAAATACGTAACCTTAGATACGTCTTCTCACAGTTCTTGCTAATCCACCAGAGGCCGCTGTGTATTAATTTGGTATGCAACCTCGTTGTTTCTTATTCAGTTTAGGTTTCACTTTTGCATGTTATAATTTTACACTCAATGTCAATTTTTTGATTTACGTGCATTATTTTCGATCCGTGATCTTTAGGCAGGAATTTGATCCCATAGGTAACGCATTTCTTATAAAAGCGGATTTTTACAACAGAATTGTTGTAAACAGACCTTCATTTGTGGCCAAATGCATGTTATTCACATGCTAATGTTGTTTTGAACTCAAACTTATATGCAATTTCAGACTGAATATTCAACGTAGCGTGGGAAACAATATAGGGACCATGTCACACTACTTTTTGATGATCTCAAATTCCTCTCACGTGTCCTCTTCTTGTGTAAATCCTCCAGAGGGCGCAATGTACACTTCAGCTGACCAGGCCAACTTGCTGTTGACTGAATGACTGATCGACTGACCCACCCACCCTCTTCCCAAAACCCAACCGATAGTGTTTTCTAAAAGCAGCTTTAAAAAAAGGAAAGCCGTAGTGGCTGCGTGATTTCACCACGTTTTTAGCTTGTAGTTTACTTATTTATTATTGGCTTTTGTTTTACCTGGTTTCTGGAACCGTTCTTTGCCGATCTTGTACCCCATCGTCGTTGTCTACTCCGATCCACGTCCCAAGTCCACCGACGTAGGCTGTGAGCTACTGGGCAAACTGGTATCACCAGAAAAGCTGTCCGTATGGAGGTAAGCAGTCAACTGGGAGCTCTAAAATGAACAGAAGTCGGCGGCGGCGTCAAATCGCCCCATAGCATTCGTTTTAAAGATGAATACCTATGGCTACAAAATTTGCACTCTCCAGAAATGAAGACAGACCGCGTATAAGGGACTGTGTCACACAAAACAACTTTTTGATGATCTCATATTCCTCCCGTGCTTCCTCTTCTTGTGTAAATCCACCAGAGGGCGCAATGTACACTTCAACCAACCAGACCAGCTTGCTGTCGACTGAATGACTGACCGACTGACCCATCCACCCTCTTCCCAAAACCAAACCCATAGTGTTTTCAAAACCAATCTAAAAAAGAAAAGCCGTTGCAGCCAAGTGATTTCACCATATTTTCAGCCTGTAGTTCATTTATTTATTTATTTTTTGCTTTTGTTTTACCTGGTTTCTGGAACCGTTCTTTGCCGGACTCGAATCCCGTCGGCACTGTCAACTCTGATCGGTGTCCCAAGTCCACCGACGTAGGAGGCAAGCTACTGGGCAAACTGTCCGGAAAAGCCATCCGTATGGAGGTAATCGGTCAGCTAGTAAAATGAACAGAAGCCGGCGTCAAACCGCCCCATACCGTTCGTTTTAAAGACGAAATGCAGCCAGACGTACCTCTGGCTACATAATTCACGCTCTCCAGAAATGTAGACAGACTGTGTATAACGGACTCTCTCACACAAAACAACTTTTTGATGATCTCAAATTCTTCTTGCGTGTCCTCTTCTTGCTAAAATCCACCAGAGGGCGCAATGTACACCAACAATGTTCTAACCAACAGGCCCATGTCATATACAGTACAGATACTTAAAAATAACCTACTATAAATAAAATTGATTTATTTTTGTTTTCACAAGCTTTGGAGACGTAACGTAAATTCCGTAAATTTTAAATAAAAGGTCACCTATAGCTTTCATCATGAACCACAGCTGTGTTCAAAATTACATCAATGTTTTCAAAGTGCACTACGAAGGGAACGCAATTGTCAATATGAAGATTGCTAAAACTGAACTGTAAAAATACTTTGAAAGCAAATTACACCTAAGAGAAATGACTTTAATGCTCTTTTTTTTTAATCATTCCAAGTTTAAATGTTAGAATGTTCTAAATGAATAGGGCATAGGGGGGATAACTGGGAATAGAACACAACCAAGAACTATGTTTCTAACTACAGCTCCAGAGGTGTAGTTGCAAGCATACAAGTTTGCGATGCAGTTTGCAAATGTTCGTTGGAACGATGGATTTTGGAAACGCCAAATCAACAAACTATGTTTGTAACGACGGAACTTGTGACCTTAGTTGGCTAACGATGGTTTTTAGAAACGCACCCCAGCTTGCTGTTGACTGAATGACTGACCGACTGACCCACCCACCCTCTTCCCAAAACACAACCGATAGTGTTTTTAAAAAGCAATCTAGAAAAAGAAAAGCTGTTGTGATTTCACCACATTTTCAGCTTATTTTCATTTTCAGTTTATTTATTTATTTGTTTTTTCTTTTTTTTTTTACCTGCTTTCTGGAACCATTCTTTGCCAAACTCGAACCCCGTTGCCGCGGTCAACTCCGTCCCAAGTTTGCCAACGTATGCAGCAAGCTACTAATCAAACTAGTAACACCGGAAAAGCCATTCGTATGGAGGTACGCGGTCAGCTGGTAGCGCTAAAATGAATAGAAGTCGTCAGTGGCGTCATACATCCCCATATTGTTTGTTTAAAGATGAAATGCAGCCAGAAGTACTTCTGACTACATAATTAACGCTCTCTAGAAATGTAGACAGGGGTACGTATAAGGGGTGTCAAAACTAATTGTTTCTTCGGTGCACCGCTATGCAGACGCGGACAATTCTGTATCGGTTCAGTAATAATCATAACTTGTTATTATGTACTGACGTCATTTATCTCATATGCGCTATGTTACGGTAGCTTACTATGGCGAGGGAGGCGAGTGCAAGTATTTACAACGCTCCAACTACTTAAAAATGCAGAAACTCTGCACAATTTCACTGCGTGTGTGTTTGCTGGACAGTCTTTCACTGACACTTACAGCAGAAGCCCCTATTTTACTGCGATTGAGAGAATAAAAGTTAACTCTATTTCTCTCTCTCTCTCACTCTCTCTCTCTCACTGTGGCCCATTTGACCTGCTGGGCATGACTTTTCCTCTCCTCTCGGCTGTTACAGCGATACTTATGGATACAGACACTGCAGAGTCTTCTTCACCGCGTCTATTATGGATCAGCTGTGATCGCCGCTGCAGTTTATCAGTGTCACTCATCTGTGAAGAGCGCCAGTGCCAATCGCAGCAATCGCAATCTTTCTGTTGAGCGTGTGACCAAGACAAGGCTCAGAGAGCGAGCGGGATATTTATATTTGTTTTTTGCTATAAATGCTTGTGTTTTTTAAAGGTACAGTTTATATATCTTACTGTTTTTATTAAATGACAAAATTGTATTACAAATAGTATATACTGTAAATATATTTATACATTTTAATACAAGAATTGCGCTGCTGTGAAGAAAATCTAAAACTGTGTATGGAAAGCTCCGTGATGCACCGAGATATCGAATTGAACCGAATCGATGGCATGATAATCGTAACCGAACCAAACCGTGAGACCAGTGTAGGTTCACACCTCTAGAACGTATCCCCAATGAGACTGTGTTGAGTTTTTCACAGTATTTCTTATAACGTTTTTTCTTCTGGGGAAAGTTTTATTTGTTTTATTTTATCTATTTATTTCAGCTACCCAATATTAAAGTCTATACTAAGGTCAATATTATTAGCCCCCTTTTTTATTGTCTACTGAACAAACCAAACACCATTATACCATGACTTGCCTAATTACTCAAATTTAAATTATTCATTCATTCATTTTCTTGTCGGCTTAGTCCCTTTATTAAGCTGGGGTCGCCACAGCGGAATGAACCGCCAACCTATCCAGCACATTTTTACGCAGCGGATGCCCTTCCAGCCGGAACCCATCTCTGAGAAACATCCACACACTCATCCACACTCATACACTACGGACAATTTAGTCTACCCAATTCACCTGTACCGCCTGTCTTTGGACTGTGGGGGAAACCGGAGCACCCGGAGGAAACCCATGCGACCACAGGGAGCACATGCAAACTCCACACAGAAACACCAACTGAACCAGCCAAGGTTCGAACCTGCGACCCAGCGACCTTCTTGCTGTGAGGTGACAGCGCTACCTACTGCGCCACTGTGTCGCCAAATTTAAATTAGTCAAAAAAAAAAAAGAAAAGAAAAAGAAAAAAAAACAAAGAAAAAAAGCCTTTAAATGTCACTTTAAACTGAATAATAGTATTTTGAAAAATATCTAGAGAACCAATAAGTCTGACTTCAGCTGTTTATTTAAGTGCACCTCAATACTCTGCTTCACACTTTAAAATACAAAAATTCAGTTACATCACAGAAATGGTTCTTTCCCGTCTGAGTGGGTGACTCTTGGCTGGAAATTGAACTACATTTATTGCTGATGGTCAGAAGTCTGGCAATGAGAGTTATTAAAAGTGAATGCATGGCGGCTATCTCTGAAAAATCATTTCAAATGTCAGTTATTCAGTCTGGCAGACTGATCAATGCTGCTGTTTGTGTTTGTGTTGTGCCTGCTTATAATGAGTCAACGTTATGCTTACATCAGTTTGCGCTTGTTTGTATGTGATATTTTTGATCCCAAGGTTAATGCGCCACTTGGTGCATTTTGACTTTTCTTCTGCGGCTGACCACCTGTATTTCTCACACCTGACCTTGCCCCCCCCCCCCCCCCCCCCCCAATCCACAGCACCTGTCTTTCTCTCTTACACACACACACATAATCACACACACACACACACACAAAGCTTGGCTAATGCACAATACCTTTCTGGCATGTTGTAGATGTACTCTGTCTTTCTTTTTTTAACACTGACTCACTCACACTTTGAGAGTGTTTAAATAGAGGGTTTGTCTTGACAAAAGAAAAGCATCTTGTGACTAATTTCAAGTAAGCCGTGTTTTGAAAAATAGATTTATTTTTCTTGCTTTTTAGGGAAATAAATGTTCAATAGAGTGTGTAGACTGTACATCTGCACAAAAACGGTTTAAACTATTAAACTATTGGTAATGTATCATTTATAAACTGAACTATACTGTTTATTTGCTCATTTATTGTATTATTTGTTGGTGTATCCCTTATTTTATTTTATTTCATGCAATATTATTGATTCATTTTTATTTTAAGATAATAATAATAAAGTGTTCATTCATTTTATAAGTGTCGTTTAACTTTAAAATCATTTATTTTTATTCATTTGGATTATTTGGTATCAAGTATTTATTTGGTCACACTTTACAATAAGATCCCATTACTTAATGTCCTGTATTTACTAACAGAACTAAGAAAGAACAATACTTGTGCTGCATTTATTAATTGTAGTTCAACATGTATTAATGTGGTATTAAAATCCAATTTTATGCTTGCTATCATTGTTTAATGCGCTGTGAGTTAACATTAACTAAACACTGTACATGTATTTTCATTAACTAGTGTTAATAAAGGTGAATAAATACTGTAGTAAATGTTTTGCTAAGTATTTGTTCATTTGTTAGTAAATACAGTACATTACCTAATTGAACCACATTTATATGCAACTATTGATTATTTATTCTCTATTCATATCACATCAGATACACACTTATAATTAGGAAACACTTAAAAGTGGATGGATGGATGGATGGATGGATGGATGGATGGATGGATGGATGGATGGATGGATGGATGGATGGATGGATGGATGGATGGATGGATGAACGGACTGACGAATGGATGGACATATGGATAGTCAGGTGATTGTATTGATGGATGAACAGATTGAAAGACAGGTGGATGGATGGATGGATGGATGGATGGATGGATGGATGGATGGATGGATGGATGGATGGATGGATGGATGGATGGATGGATGGATGGATGGATGGATGGACATAAGGATTGTCAGGTGGTTGGTTGAATGGATGGATGGATGGATGAATGTTCAGAATGATAGACAGGTAGATGGATGGATGGATGGATGGATGGATAGATGGACAGAATAATAGACAGGTGGATGGTTGTATAGAGTAATGGACAGATGGATGGATGGACAATGATAGGCAGGTGGTTGTATGTATGGATGGATGGATGGATGGATGGATGGATAGACAGAATAATAGACAGGTGGATGGATGGACACAATAATAGTCAGATGGATGGATGGATGGATGGATGAATAGAATAATGGACGGATGGATTGATGGATGGATGGATGGATGGATGGATGGATGGATGGATGAATGGATGGATGGATGGACACAATGATAGACAGGTGGTTGGATAGATGGTTAAGTGGATGGATGGATGGATGGACAGAATGATAGACAAATAAATGGATGGATGGATGGATGGATGGATGGATGGATGGATGGATGGATGGATGGACAGATTAATGGATGGACAATGATAGTCAGGTGGTTGGATGGATGGATAGGTGGATGGATGGATGGATGGATGGATGGATGGATGAATGAATGAATGAATGAATGAATGAATGAATGAATGAATGAATGGATGGATGAATGGATGCACAGATGGAGGGATGAGTGGATGGACATAATGATAGTCAGGTGGATGGATGGATGGATGGATGGATGGATGGATGGATGGATGGATGGATGGATGGACAGAATGATAGACAGTTGGATGAATGGATGAATGGATGGATGGACAGAATATTCGACAGGTGGATGGATGGATGGATAGATGAATGGATGGATAGAATAATGGATAGATGGATGGATGTACGCAATGATAGCAGGTGGTTGTATTGATGGATGGATGGGTGGATGGATGAATAAATGTTTTTTTTTATTATTTGTTTGTGTTAGTAAATGCAGTACATTACCTAATGGAACCATATTTATATGCAATTATAGATTATTTATTTTCTATTCATATATTTGATCATTTCATTAATTGATTCATCATTGTTGTTGTTGTTGTTGTCTGTTACTGTGTCTATTGTTGCTCCTTATTGATGATCCCATTTCAGTTTTAAATATGTCATGTTATTGAGGCAAAACTAATTGTAACCGCTGAATAACTGACATTGCGGAATAATTCCTGCTTAATTCTGATAGTAAATACAGGCAACATGAGCCAGAACTTTCAACCATTTTTTTATGAATCTACAAACGAATAGTGCTGGAAGTGATATTGCAACAGGCTTCTGGAACAAGGTTGTGTTGTTGTTTCTAAATGGTCAGATCTTCAGAGGAGCAGTGCTTCATGTGAAGGCCCATTATTCCCAAGAGCAGTCTGAACGCACCAACAAAAGCCATTGATCAGTAGGTCATGATTGATGTTCTGATAGGCCGGGACTAATCAATAGGCGGAAGCAGTGTGTGGGTGTGATGGGCAAAGCAGGGGCTTCCTCTGTCACTGCTTCGGACTGTAGACTTCCAGCTCCACCACAGATACAGTACTGCAGCTGATGGAACTCTTTTATAAACAAACCCTTTTTGCTGAATCTGAGGAAGTTGTGCTGATAGTGAATTTGAATGAGAAAGAAATAGAACTTTCAAGGAATAAATCATCGCATAAAAGACAATATTTCCTCATCATTTATTCACCTTTATGTCTTTTTAATCTTTCTGAATGTACTGTAAGCTAACACAACAAGTAAAGAATATCAAGACAGCTCTTTAATTGCATGGTTCTGACAGAATGCAATAGCATTGTAAAATAGCCTTTATGATTCATGCTTTATATTCCAGTTGATCTGTGGTGTGTGGATTTATTTATTTATTTATTATTATTTTTTTTTTTATCTTTGGTTAAGTGATCACTTAAACTTGAAAAGCATTCATTCATGATTCCTTCTGTTTTTGTAAACTGGATCGACTGATTCATTTTTTTTTTTCAAATGTGACTTAATCATATTTCTAAACTCATTTAAGAGTTTTGGATAAATATTTCTTTAAAAAAACTATACTCAGTCTGCGCCATAGCCTAGTGGTACTGTGCGACGACATATAGCGCAGACGTGCTCACCGCGACCCGAGTTCGATTCCTGGCTCGAGGTCCTTTGCCGATCCTTCCCCTCTCTCTGCTCCCAATGCTTTCCTGTCTGAAATCTCAACTGTCCTATCATAATAAAGGTGGAAAACCCCTAAAAAATAATTATATAAAAAAAATCTATACTCATTGCATACACCTCAGATACACACTTATAATAAAAGTATTATTTATGAGTTATGTGAAATCTGTAAGTATAAAAAGATTTATATGTAGATGGATGAATAATAAACGGATGGATGGATGGATGGATGGATGGATGGATGGATGGATGGATGGATGGATGGATGGATGGATGGATGGATGGATGGATGGATGGATGGGTTGATGGATGAATGGGTTGGTGGGTGGGTGGATGGATGGGTTAATAAAATGATAGACAGATGGATGGATGAGTGAGTTGATTTTTGGAGGATGGGTGGATGGATGAATGGGTAGATGGATGGGTTGATGGATGGATGGATGGATGGATGGATGGATGGATGGATGGATGGATGGATGGATGGATGGATGGATGGATGGGTGAGTTGATGAAATGATGGATGGACGGATGGATGGATGGCAGGATGGGTGGGCTGGATAGATGAAATGATGGATGGATGAAATGATGGATGGATGAGAGGGTGGGTTGGTGGATGGATGGATGGATGGATAGATGGATGGGTTGATGGATGAATGGGTGGGTGGGTGGATGGATGGGTTAATAAAATGATATACGGATGGATGAGTGGGTTGATTTTTGGAGGATGGGTGGATGGATGAATGGGTAGATGGATGGGTTGATGAATGGATGAATAGATGGATGGATGGGTGAGTAGGTGCATGGATGGATGGATGGATGGATGGATGGATGGATGGATGGATGGATGGATAGATGGGTTGATGGATGGGTGGGTTGATGAAATGATGGATGGATGGATGGATGGAATGTATGGGTGGGGCTGGATGGATGATGAAATGATGGATGGATGGATGGATGGATGGATGGATGGATGGATGGATGGATGGATGGATGAAATGATGGATGGATGAAATGATGGATGGATGAGAGGGTGGGTTGGTGGATGGATGGATGGATGGATTGATGAAACAATAGAGAGATGGATGGATTGATGAAACGATAGAGAGATGGATGGATGGATGATAGATGAATGATGGATGGGTTGGTGGATGGGTAGGCTGGATGGATGGATGAAATGATGGACATATGGATAGATGAAATGATGGATGGATGAGTGAGTGAGTGGATGGATTGATGAAATGATAGAGAGATGGATGGATGGGTTGGTGGATGGATGGATGGGTTGGTGGATGGATGGATGGGTTGATGAAATGATAAACAGATGGATGGATGGGTTGATGGATGGAATAATGGGTGGGTTGATAGATGGATGGGTGGATAAATATGCTGATGAAATGATAAACAGACAGATGTATAGAGGGATGGATGAATGGATGATTGGATAGATGGACCAACAGAATGATTGACAGGTGAATGGACAGACTGGCGGACAGACAGATGATGGATAGATGGAAGGGTTGATGAAATGATAGAGAGATGGATGGATGGATGGATGGATGGATGGATGGATGGATGGATGGATGGATGGACAGACTGACGGACAGACAGATGATGGATGGATGGATGGATGGATGGATGGATGGATGAGTGGGTGGGTTGATGGATGGATGGATGGATGGATGGATGGGTGGGTGGGTGGGTTCATGGATGGATGGATGGGTGAGTGGGTTCATTGATGGGTGGATGGATTGATGGATGGTTAATGAAATGATCGACGGATGGATGGATGGATGGACAGACAGAATGATCGACGTGTACGAACAGACTGACGGACAGACAGAGGATGGATAGATGGATGGATGGATAAATGGATGGATTATCGACAGGTGGATGGATGGTTGAATGAATTGATAAACAGATCAATAACAGTGACGTCAGATAATAGATTTTAAAACATTGTTATGTATGTTTGATAAAAAAAACAGCATACAGGTTTGAAAACAGAACTTTTGAACTGAAATTAGATCAGATCCAATTTAATTTGGATGTGAACCCAAAAACTCGCACACCTTCAGCCAATCCCTGTTAATTCAGCAACAGTCATGAAAAATCATCAGACTCGCGCATAATTCTCCCAGAGAAGGAGCGTTTTTCATCTCACACCGCTCATCAAAGGTGAACTTTGCAATCTTTCTCTTTGATTAAATTCATTAAGCAGTCACGCAGTGTTAACAAAATCACTAATGCAGGAGAATACAGGGGGAGGGTGACGGACTAAGAGCGTTTCTGCCAGACTATTGTACCTGTCGACCTGCTGTCAGAGAGAAATGCTTTAACCGGGCTTTTAATTTTCTCTAACTTCTTTTATCTGTTGCTCGGAGAGAGACAGACAGAGGTAAGAGAATAAAGCTGGAGAAGAAGACGCTGCGATAATGGTTGCTAATGGTGTTCTGGGTCTAACTGTTTTAAATATTGCTGCTTTAAATATGATTGCTTTTTTGTATAGTGTATTGTCGGAGGAAGGAAAACATACTGTTATCTGCTGCAGTCACTGATAGTTGTTGAGACTAAGGAACTGATTTTGCTTTGATAATTGTAGTGAATTGTGTAGTATTATTACGAAATTATAATAATCAAACTCGCATGTACTGTAGTTTCCCATTTGGTTTGCTGAATTTAATTTTACTTATGATTTTCATAATTCATATTACAAGTGTATACAGAGTGTATATATATATATATATATATATATGAGCAAATTCATAGTAATGCATATCAAGTACTGTATGTACACTCACCGGCCACTTTATTAGGTACACCTGTACAGCTGCTCGTTAACACAAATTTCTCATCAACTCAGTGCATATAGATATGGTCAAGCCGATCTGCTGCAGTTGAAACTGAGCATCAGAACAGGGAAGAAAGGTGATTTAAGTGACTTTGAACGTGGCATGGTTGTTGGTGCAAGGCGGGCTTATCTTACTATTTCAGAAACTGTTGATCTACTGGCATTTTCACGCACAACCATCTCAAGGGGTTTACAGAGAAGGGGCCGAAAAAGAGAAAATATCCAGTGAGTGGCAGTTCTGTGGGCGCAAATGCCTTGTTGATGCCAGAGGTCAGAGGAGAATGGCCAGACTGGTTTGGGCTGATAGAAAGGCAACAGTAACTCAAATAACCACTCGTTACAACCGAGGAATGCAGAAGAGCATCTCTGAAAACACAACACGTCCAAGCTTGAGGTGGATGGGCTACAGCAGCAGAAGACCACACCGGGTGCCACTCCTGTTAGCTAAGAACAGAAAACTGAGGCTACAATTCACACAGGCTCACCAAAACTGGACAATAGAAAACTGGGAAAATGTTGCCTGGTCTGATGAGTCTCAATTTCTGCTGCGACATTCAGATGGTAAGGTCAGAATTTGGCGTCAACAACATGAAAGCATGGATCCATCCTGCCTTGTATCAATGGTTCAGGCTGCTGGTGCTGGTGTAATGGTGTGGGAGATATTTTCTTTGGGTCACACTTTGGGTCCATTAATACTAATTGAGCATTGTGTCAATGCAACAGCCTACCCGAGTATTGTTGCTGACCATCTCCATCCCTTTATGACCACAGTGTACCTATCTTCTGATGGCTACTTCCAGCAGGATAAAGCGAACATGACAATGAGTACACTGTACTCAAATGGCCTCCACAGTCACCAGAGCTCAATCCAATAGAGCACCTTTGGGATGTGGTAGAACTGCAGATTCGCATCATGGATGTGCAGCCAACAAATCTGCAGCAACTGCATGATGCTACTGTATCATGTCAATATGGACCAAAATCTCAGAGAAATATTTCCAGTACCTTGTTGAATCTATGCCACGGAGGATTAAGGCAACCCAATACTAGTAACGTCCAACCCGGGACTTGAAAGGTGTACCTAATAAAGTGGCCTGTGAGTGTATATGGAAACAAATTTTCAACACGTTTGTAAACAATAGTTTTTTTTAAAGTAATTTCTAATTTCTTTCATCTTTGCCATGATGACAGTGCATACTTTACTGGTTATTTTGCAAGACTAGTATTTTTTATGCAATTTTTTACATTTAATTTAACTATGTATGTTTGTATATACGCAGTGTCTCGAAAAAAACAAGCAATAATATATCATACAAAAATAAGGCTGCTTATCGTGCTACAGGAAAAAGAATGACTAAATTTTGTCCAGGAATAACAGTGCAATCTGTGCATTAGAATATTCATTTTATTTACTTTCCTTGGCGATGATGGCGTAATGATGATATATTTATTTTTAGCTGCGTAAGGCTTAAATAAAAATGGTGTTTCCTATTAAATATAACATCAAAGGTTTACGAGAACTGAAAGGCTACAGTGCTTCAGGTTTTCTTTAGGAATTTCTAACTAAAAAGTGGACAAAATGTGGATTGGATTACTTGTTGATCGCACTGGATCAGTATGTCGTGTGGCGGGGAGTGGTCATCCACGCACTGCTCATACTGTTGAAAATATCATCACTGTCGAAGACATGGTACTGAGCCAAGAAGACGTACCACACACCCATCACACTGTCTGACAGATTGCACAGGAGTCTGGCAGTTAATGACTCGGATATGTAAACGTTGCTTTATTTCTGTGCCTCCTAATTTAGTTTGCAAGTAATAAAACTGAAGCGTTCTGTCAATATTTGGGTTATCATTGTTCAACAATGCAGTGATCTAAATCAGGTGAGGTGGAAAACGTATAAGCATTTAATTTCACTTATTTTTGATCTAATTAGGCTACAAAATATAATTAAAGTTGGAGGTATTTTGACAAAATTCTGACAGAATTATACATATATATGTATAGTAGCTGAAAAATCATAAGAGCGCCACTGTGGCTCAGTGGTTAGGACTGTCTCCTTATAGCAAAAAGGTCGCTGGTTCGAGTCCGGACTGGGCCAGTTGGGATTTCTGTGTGGAGTTTGCATGCTCTCCCTGTGCTCACGTTGGGTTTCCTCTGGGTGTTCCGGTTTCCCCCACAGTCGAAAGACATGACTTATAAATGAAATTGTCCTTAGTGTATGTGTGTGTGTGTGTGTGTGTTGTGTGTGTGTGTGTGTGTGTGTGTGTGTGTGTGTGTGTGTGTGTGTGTGTGTGTGTGTGTGTGTGTGTGTAAATAGGTGTGTATAGATGTTTCCCACTAATGGGTTGCAGCTAAAAGGGCATCCGATGTGACATGCGTGGATAGTAACATGAATAGTTGCAATAGTTAAACATAGTAAATAGTAAACATATGCTGGAATAGTTGGTGGTTCATTTCACTGTGGTGACGTCTGAAATAGAGAGTAAGTTGAAGGAAAATTAATGAATGAATGAAAAACATGTGCTGGAATAGTTGGTGGTTCATTCCGCTGTGGTGACGTCTGAAGTAGAGATTAAGCTGAAGAAAAAACAACGAATGAATGAAAAACATATGCTGGATTAGTTGGCGGTTCATTCTACTGTGGTGACGTCTGAAATAAACACTAAGCTGAAGGAAAATTAATAAATGAATGAAAAACATGTGCTGGAATAGTTGGTGGTTCATTCCGCTGTGGTGACGTCTGAAGTAGAGATTAAGCTGAAGAAAAAAAAATGAATGAATGAAAAACATGCTGGATTAGTTGACGGTTCATTCCACTGTGGTGACGTCTGAAATAAACACTAAGCTGAAGGAAAATTAATGAATGAATGAAAAACATATGCTGGAATAGTTGGTGGTTCATTCCGCTGTGGTGATGTCTGAAATAGGGACTAAGCTGTAGAAAAATGAATGAATGAATGAATGAAAAACATGCTGGAATAGTTGGCGGTTCATTCCACTGTGGTGACGTCTGAAATAGGGACTAAGCTGAAGAAAAATGAATGAATGAATGAAAAACAAATGCTAGAATAGTTGGTGGTTCATTCCGCAGTGGTGACATCTGAAATAGGGACTAAGCTAAAGAAGAATGAATAAATGAATGAATGAATGAATGAATGAATGAATGAATGAATGAATGAATGAAAAACATGCTGGAATAGTTGGCGGTTCATTCCACTGTGGTGACGTCTGAAATAGGGACTAAGCTGAAGAAAAATGAATGAATGAATGAAAAACAAATGCTGAAATAGTTGGCGGTTCATTCCACTGTGGTGACGTCTGAAATAGGGACTAAACCGAAGGAAAATTAATAAATGAATGAAAAATCCTTTTTCATATCAAATCATGGGCGACGCAGTGGCGCAGTAGGCAGTGCTGTCACCTTACAGCAAGAAGGTCGCTGGTTCGAGCCTCGGCTGAGTCAGTTGGCGTTTCTGTGTGGAGCTTGCATGTTCTCCCTTCGTTCGCGTGGGTTTCCTCCGGGTGCTCCGGTTTCCCCCACAGTCCAAAGACATGCGGTACAGGTGAATTGGGTAGGCTAAATTGTCCGTAGTGAATGAGTGTGTATGGATGTTTCCCAGAGATGGGTTGCAACTGGAATGGCATCCACTGCGTAAAAAACATGTGCTGGATAAGTTGGCGGTTCATTCCGCTGTGGCGACCCCAGATTAATAAAAGGACTAAGCCGAAAAGAAAATGAATGAATATCAAATCATATCATACTTTTTTGAACATCTGATTTGACAGTGAATCACAGTGCATGTTTTCTTATTAGCTGTACAGTATGCCAGAGAGCATTTAAAGGTGTTTTTTCTTCATTAGGACATCACTGTGATGATTGCAGACACGACCAGACTGCCCGAAACATGTCTGTCAGGATCTAATTCTGCCCTGCGCAGCATGTTGCTCTCTTTTTCCAGCCAACCCAGAGCTGTTCAGAAAACTGTCCTGTTTCCGACACACTGCGATTTGCTCTAAAGGCTGGAAACAAAAAGCAGATCGCCTAAATCCCCTCCGCGGGATTTCTGTCATTAACTCGGAGAAGAAAGCCTGTCGCTCCGTCTGCCGGTGCACATGCTGTCCGCTCCCCTTTTGGATTTTTCCGAGATGGCAATTATGTCTAAGATAATCATGCTGTTACATGTCTGTACATTTACATCGGTTGTCCAGCTGACCAGTCTTCACCACAGTTTAGGCATGCAGGTACGAGATGCTGTGATTTTGCCATGGTTGGTTGAAGAGAGGACTGTCCTACAAAGTTCATGGAATATTGGCTGTTTCTCAATACCAAAGATGCAAACAACAGACTTGTGTTCTCATGAAAGTTACCTCAGAAAACATTATGAAAACAATGTCTGTGTACACTGTGTTTATACACTACCTGACAAAATTCTTGTCGCCTCTCCAAGTTTTAGTAGCAACAAATAATAAGTTGACTTCTAGTTGATCATTTGGTTTTAGAAGTGGCTTATATGAAAGACAAAGGCCTCTAGGTTCAGCTTATTTTACCAAAATAAATTATGATTTTTAATTATTTAATTAGGACAGTAAGGTCTGGCTTTGCTTAGACAAAAATCTTGTCACTTAACAGAAATAATGTACAGTATTGAATATAAATTCAATTCAATTCAATTCATCTTTATTTGTATAGCGCTTATACAATGTAGATTGTGTCAAAGCAGCTTCACATGGAAGATTATAGTGAATTGAAACAGAGTCAGTTCAGTTTTCAGAGATTAAGTTCAGTTCAGTTTAGCTCAGTTCAGTGTGGGTTAATGATCACTACTGAGAGTCCAAACACTGAATAGCAAATCCAGTCATGCTGCAGTGGAAAAATAATTAATATTGTGTATGACTCCCATGAGCTTGGAGGACTGCATCCATACATCTCTGCAATGACACAAACACTTATTAATAAAGTCATCTGGAATGGCAAAGAATGTGTTCTTGCAGGACTCCCAGAGTCAAGATTCTTTGGATTCATCTTCAATGCCTCCTCCTTCATCTTACCCCAGACATGCTCAATAATGTTCATGTCTGGTGACTGGGCTGGCCAATCCTAGAGCACCTTGACCTTCTTTGCTTTTAGGAACTTTGATGTGGAGGCTGAAGTATGAGAAGGAGCGCTATCCTGCTGAAGAATTTGCCCTCTCCTGTGGTTTGTAATGTAATGGGCAGCACAAATGTCTTGATACCTCAGGCTGTTGATGTTTTCCTTCACCAACCTTGACTGATTTCTGTGAGAATCTTGGGTCCATGCAGGTTCCAGTAGGTCTTCTGCAGTATTTGTGATGATTGGGATGCAGTTCAACAGATGATTCATCAGAAAGATCCACCTTCTGCCACTTTTCCAAATTATCAACTAGAAGTCAAGTTATTATTTGTTGCTCTTACAACTGAGATCGATGACAATACTATTGTCAGGGAGTGTACAGTTAAAGTCAAAATGATTAGCCTTTCTATATATATTTGTTCTTTTTTAAATATTTCCCAAACAATGATTAACAGAAGAGCAAGGAATTTATTTTACAGCATTTCCTATACTGTTTTTTTCTGGAGAAAGTCTTATTTGTTTTACTTCAGCTAGAATAAATGCAGTTTTATTTTATTTTTTAAACCAATTTAAGGTCAATATTATTAGCCCCCTTAAGCAATATATATTTAGTCAGAATTATTAGCTGCCTTGTTTATTTTTTTTCCCAATTTCTGTTTAACAGAGAGATGATTTTTTTCAACACATTTCTAAACATAATAGTTTTAATAACTCATTTCTAATAACTGATTTATTTTATCTTTGCCATGATGACAGTAAATAATATTTTACTAGATATTTTTCAAGACACTACTATACAGCTTAAAGTGACATTTAAAGGCTTAACTAGGTTCATTAGGTTAACTAGGCAGGTTATGGTAATTAGGCAAGTTATTGTATAAAGATGGTTTGTTCTGTAGACTATCAAAAAAAATATATAGCTTAAAGGGGCTATTAATTTTGACCTTAAAATGGCTTTTAAAAAAATAAAAACTGCTTTTATTTTAGCCAAAAGAAAACAAATAAGGCTTTATCCATAAGAAAAAATATTATCAGACATACTGTGAAAATTTCCTTGCTCTGTTAAACATAATTTGGGAAATATTTAGAAATGAAAAAAACATTCAAAGGCTGGCTAATAATTCTGACTTCAACTGTATATTGACTGTCTGCAGAATAAACCATCGTTATACAATGACTTGCCTAATTAACCTAGTTAAGCCTTTAAATGTCACTTTAAGCTGAATACTAGTATCTTGAAAAATATCTAGTAAAATATTATTTACTGTCATATTGGCAAAGATAAACAAAGTCAGTTATTAGAAATGAGTTATTAAAACTATTATGTTTAGAAATGTGTTGAAAAAATCTGCTCTCCGTTAAGCAGAAATTGAAGATATAGATATAAAGGGGGGGCTAATATATTAGGAGCACTAATAGTTCTGTAGAGCCCAAGAATCTATGCTAGCCCCCTGGTTGAAGATAGTAAACACATAGCTGATTCCAAGCCAGTGTATGTGTGTGGCTGAATCAGAGGCTGAGAATAGAAAGCTTCGAATTCCTGGAGTGCTTCCATATGGCTCATATTGGAAAAGAGTGGAGTCATGTGCAGGTGACGAGTCCGACTGCGATCAGAACAAAGGGTGGACTGAACCCAGTGCAGAGATGCTTTGATAGGCCTCAAACATGAAGCAGAGCTGAGCCTGAGTCATCAGTGAAGAAAGCTGCGCAGGATTAGTGTGAGAGGACCAATCACACAGTACAATATGGAGAAAACTGGGGAGGGAGGAAGAGAGAAAAACAAAAGGCGGTTTGTTTGTTCCTGGCTGTGTTAGTTCATTAGCACGCTAGTGGGGGAGAGGGCAGCGCTCTGGGCATGAAGTCAACCTGCGGACCTGATGAAGGGCAACTATTATATGAGCCAAATAAACACCGCTTCACCTTTGGACACCAAATAATACACAAACATACTGAATAAACAAATCAAGATGTGCTCATATAAATTAGCACTGATGTTACACTGTAAAAAAATATACAGTTGAAGTCAGAATTATTAGCCCCCCTGAATTATTAGCCCCCCTGTTTATGTTCTGTTTAACGGAGAGCAGATTTTTTCAAAAAATTTCTAAACATAATAGTTTTATTAACTCATCTCTAATAACTGATTTATTTTATATTTGCCATGATGACAGTAAATAATATTTGACTAGATATTTTTCAAGACACTTCTATACAGCTTAAAGTGACATTTAAAGAATTAACTAGGTTAATTAGGTTAACTAGGCAGGTTAGGGTAATTAGGCAAGTTATTGTATAATGATGGTTTGTTCTGTAGATTATCGAAACAAATATATAGCTTAAAGGGGCTAATAATTTTGACCTTAAAATGGCTTTTTAAAAAATTTAAAACTGCTTTTATTCTAGCCAAAAGAAAACAAAAAAGACTTTCTCCAGAAGAAAAAATATTATCAGACATACTGTGAAAATGTTCTTGCGCTGTTAAACATAATTTGGGAAATATTGAAAAAGAAAAAATTCAAAGGGGGGCTAATAATTCTGACTTCAACTGTTAAATAAATGTTAAATGTTAAATGTTAAAATGTTAAATAACAGTGTCCATATTTTGTAATTCACAAGTGTTTTCTGTTTATTTACAGTTGTAAAATGCATTATGGGATGTTGATCTCAGCTCTGTCGGTTTTTAATGTTGAAAATTCAACTCTGCAGTTTAAGAAAGGGACTTTTATTGACATTTTAGTAGTTTTAAATAATGTACTATATAAGAAATTGAATCTGGTGGAATAAGATTGTAAAATAACAGAAATTGTGCAGGCAGAAGGTGTTTGTAGCATAATATGCAACACCATCCAAGACAATATATCATGTTAAACTATTAAAAATTTTAATAAAAGTCACTTTTTCAAACTTTTCAAGTTTAAAATTTGTTGGAAGAGAGGTTAAAGGTCCCATAATGCAATTCATTTATTAGTAATTTAATGTTTAATGTAACAATATTTTAATTTTATATTTTATTACAGGATATTAGTAATTAATTTTATTACTTTTGATTAAAAGTTCTGGTAAATTAATCAATATTATTACAGTCAATGAAATATTATTTATTTAAATGTATATTATATTATATTGTAATTAATTACAATTAAATAAATTTTATCGTGTAAAATAACTTATCATGTCACTTTTTAAATAGTGAATTTAATTTATTTAAATTTTACTTAATATTTTTATAAACCTTGAGGTTAATTTCAGTTATTTAAGTTTTTCATTTTTTTTTATTTCATTTAATTAACTAATTATTTTGTTGGTTTATATTATTGCAATCAATTAAAGTATTTTTTAAACAGTTTAGTTTGTTATATAACTATCTGTGTGTACTCAGGAAGCATCTAAAATATCTGTCACAACTAACTGAAAATTCCAGCACTATATTCAGACTTTATAATGTTCTGTAGGATATAATCAGTTAGTTTAATTTATGTAATTTATTTATTTTAATATTATCAAGTCATATTTGTCATGTAACTTTTTAAATGTTGAATTGAATTTATTTAAATTTTACTTAAAGTTTTTTATAATCCTTGAGGTTATTTTCAGTATTTCAATTTTTTTTACATTATATTTTATTTTATTGGTTTTTATTGGTTATTGGTAATTTATTGGTTTATGTTATTATCAATTAAACTATTTTTTAAACAGTTTAGTTTGTAATATAAGAATTTAGTTTTGCATGTTTCTTCCTGCTGCATTCAGACTGTATAATGTTCTAGGACATAATCAATTTCTATTTATATAATTAGTTAAATTAGGTAATATTATCGAGTTTATGCCATGTAACCTTTTAAATTAATTTAATTTATCTAAATTTTGCTCAATATTTTTATAATCTTTGAGGTCAATTTCAGCTACTCAAAACCTTTTAAGTGTAATTTGTTTTACATTGTATTTTATTATATTGGTTTATATTATTACAATCAGTTTGTAACAAAAGTATTTCTTTGTCTGTGTGTACTCGATAAGCATTTAAAATGTCTCATCTATCACAATTAACTGAAAACTCCAGCACTACTTTTAGACTTTATAATGTTCTGTAGGACATAATCAGTTTATAATTTATGTAATTAATTTATTTTAATATTATCAAGTTGTTATATCATTTAAAATGTTGTTATTGTCTTTTTAAATAAATTTAATTTATTAAAATTTTACTTAATTTTTTTATAATCTTTGAGGTCAATTTCAGCTACTGATTCTTTGTATTTAATTTAAGTTTTTTTTTTACATTATATTTAATTGTATTGGCTTATATCATTAAAATCAATTAAACTATTTTTAACAGTTCAGCTTGTAATATAAGCATGTATCTGTGTGTGTACTCAAGAAGCATCTAAAATTTCTCATCTATCACAACTAAATGAAAATTCCAGCACTATATTCAGACTTTATAAAGTTCTGTAGAACATGATCAATTTATTATTTATATAATTAATTTCTTTTAATATTATCAAGTTGTTTAAATGATAATATTAAAATAACTGCCCTGCTTTTTAATTTATTTACACTTTTCTTAATATTTTTATAATCTTTGAGGTCAATTTCAGCTCTTCAAGTTTTTTGATTTTTTATTTAATTTAATTTTTTTTTTTTTTACATTACATTTTATTTTATTATTACAATCAATTCAACTATTTTCAAACAGTTTAGTTTGTAATAAAATGATTTATTTGTCTGTGTGTACTCAATAAGCATACAATTTCTCATCTATCACAATTAAATGGAAATTCCAGCACTATATTCAGACTTCATAATGTTCTGTAGGACATAATCATTGGTAGCATTAATAATCATGACCACCCAGCGGCGATGTGCCTGCAGCCCTGAACATTTTACATTGTTCACATTGACTACAATCCTAAAGAGGTCCAATTTAAACGTGTTTAAGGGGTGGCTTAGGGACACGCTGTTGTTCTGGGTTGCAGTTTTTGAGCCTCATGCTCTTAATTTGTGCTTCGTCTCAAAGACTAGAGCTGCTCTTGAAACATGTCCATCAGAGACATCTTCACAAAAGACCTCTTCACTCTTTATTACATGCTCTTTCGTCCCACGATCCATGTGTTTCTCGGGCCTCTCTCCGGCTCCAGGAAAAATCCAGTGCTTTGATATGCAGCTCGTGTGTCTTGCTTTTTCTCTTCTTGCTCAGCTTCTCTCTACATTTGGTTCTGTTTTTCTGCCCAGCATCTGAGTGTAATTGCTCTTGAGTGAATTCTGGTAGAGAGAGAGAGAGAGAGAGAGAGAGAGAGACGCGGGCTGTGGAAAAATGCAAAGATGCTGCAAGGAGACTCGTAATTATAAACCAAGATGTGGACAAATAGCCTTTCTCGCTTTCTTTTCCTTGTCTGTTTCTTCAAGCTATCTTTAAAAACTTTAAAAACCAAGTTGGTGTATTCTGCATGTAGTTCATAGGGATGGGAACCAAGACGTGCACTCAAAAAAATGAGGTTTGCTGCTTGTTCGAACTACTTACAGTTGAAACCAGAAGTTTACATACACTGTATAGAAAGGCACACAACCATTTTAAAAAAGTCTAGATGTTAATGTGACTAAACTTTTTCTCTTTTAGGTAAGTTAGGATTATCAAATTTGTTTCTGTAATGCCTAATAGCAGAATAATGAGAGAGATATTGTTTGAGAAATTGTTCAAACTTTTCTTGAAATTCAAGTTTACATATAATAAGATTATTATGCCTCTGAAAAAGCTCAGATGATGGTGTCAAGGTTTTGGAAGTTTCTGATTGGCTAATTGACAACATTTGAGTTAATTGGAGGCACAACTGTTGAATACTATTTAAGGAAAACCTCAAACACACTGCTTCCTTGTGTGACAACATGGGAAAATCAACAAGCCGTAATCAACAAAAAAAGCCAGATTACAATTTGCTAAATTACACTGGGAAAAATAATAATTTTTAGAGACATGTCCTGTGGTCTGATGGAACTAAGATTGAACTGTTTGGCCATAATGACCAGTGTTACATTTGGAGGACAAAGGGGAAAGCTTGCAAGATTAGAAACACTATCCCAACTGTGAAGTATAGGGCGTCAGCATCATGTTGTGGGGCTGTTTTGCTGCAGGAGGGACTGGTCCACTTCACAGCATAGTTGGCATCAAGAAGAATGAACATTATGTAGAAATACTGAAGCAATATCTCAAGACATCAGCCAGGAAATTAAAACTTGGCCACAAATGGGTCTTCCAAACAGACCATGACCCTAAGCATACTGCCAAATTAGTTAAAATGTGCTTTAAGGACAACAGAGTGAATGTTTTAGAGTGGCCACCACAAAGCCCTGATCTCAATCCTATAGAAAATTTGTGGGCAGATTTAAAAAAGCTTGTGCGAGCAAGACAGCCTACAAATCTGACTCAGTTACACCAATTCTGTCAGGAGGAATGGGCCAAAATTCCTTTAAACTACACGGTGGCACAGTAGGTAGTGCTCTCGCCTCACAGCAAGAAGGTCGCTGGTTCAAGCCTCGGCTGGGTCAGTTGGCATTTCTGCGAGGAGTTTGCATGTTCTCCCCTGTGTTCGTGTGGGTTTCCTCCGGGTGCTCCGGTTTCCCCTACAAGTCCAAAGACGTGTGCTATAGATGAATTGGGTAAGCTAAAATTGTCCGTAGTGTATGTGTGAGTGAGAATGTATTGATGTTTCCCAGTGATGGGTTGCAGCCGAAGGGGCATCAACTGTGTAAAACATATGCTGGATAAGTTGGCGATTCTTTCCGCTGTGGTGACCCCTGATTAATAAAGTGACTAAGCTGAAAAGAAAATGAATGAATGAATGTTCAACTTAATTTGTTTGTTTAAATTCAGGCCATATAAATTGTTTGTAACCAGTTACCTTAAAAAAAATTTTGTAAATCCAATGAATAATTTTTTTGTGTGTGCTATAGCCGGTGTGCACATTCTAAAGCACCGGTGACTCTTCTAAAGTGTAAAAATACCATAATATGTTTGCAGATGTTTAAGAAATAGCATACAGTACACTCTCAGGAATAAAGATACACGAGCTGTCACTGGGGTGGTACCTTTTCTAAAGGTACACATTTGTGTACTTAAAGGGTCCATATTGGTACCTCAAAAGTATATATTAGCACCTAAAAATTTTAAAAGGAACACTTTTGTACTTTTTAAGTACTTATATGTACCCTTGAGGTATTAATATGGAATGGTGAATTCGCGAAAACAAAAACTGCGAAAAAAAACTTACCTCCTTCGTGATCTCCAGAAATGTATATAGGGGTACGTTTTAAGAATGAGTCTGGGTTGGTTACAGGTGTAAGGCTTGGGTCAACAGTGTAATCATGAATATAATTGCAGAAATCTGTTACAAAGGTAATCTCATGCAGAATAATTTTATGTATGTACACAAAATACATACAAACATAGTAGTTATTATGACCCTGTAGTTTAACATCAGCATTAGTATGTCTTATTAGGCATGTTGCTACACTAAGTGATATCTTTATTGATCAATAAATACATATTGTTTAAATGTTATAATAAAGTGTATAAGTACTTAGTAAATAGTATTAAGCAGCCTAACTCTAACTCTAACTTTGTATGTGTGTTTATAACTGGCCCTGAAACTGGACCCTTATTATTTACCTAATGAACTGACCTTACAGACCCTGTGTGGCATTCAAGATGGAGTAATGGCTGCTGAAAATTCAACTTTACCATCAGAGAAAAAAAAGCATCAAGCAACAAGTAGAAAACATTTTACTGTATGTGGTTTATCCACAAACCTTTGAATGTAAAACGTTTTGAAAATCGCCTGGAAAGCAACCTTCATTTTCCTCCAGCATCGTTAAGGCTCTGTGAGCTAATACACTCATATTACTTGAGTTTAAATTGACTTTAAAACTGAGTGGCTTGTAGCTACAGTTTGTAAGTAGACTCCTGACACTGATCTGAATATTCCAGAACTCATTATCTGTGTGTTTATCAATGGCTCCCAATGGCCCAGCAGCTCCTCTGCACACATCTGATTACATTTACCAGCATTCTCTCTGTGTGTACACGAGTGCGAGCGTGTTTGCGCGTGTGTGTGTATGCGTGCATGCGTGTGTGTGTGTGTGTGTGTGTGTGTGTGTGTGAGTGTTATGAGCATTACGTGTGCGTCCGTGCAAGTGTGTGTGTGTGCGTGCGAATGTGCGAGCGTTACGTGTGGGTGCCTGAAAGCGTGTGCAATTGTGCATGCATGCATGTGAGCGTTGTGTGTGTGCGAGCATGTGCGCATGCGAGTGTATGTGAGCGATATGAACGTTATGTGTGTGTGGGTTTTTGCGTGCGAGTGTTACGTGTTCGTGCAAGTGTGTGAGCGTGCGTGCAAGTGTGTGTGTGTGCGAGTGTTACGTGTGCGAGCCTGTGTGCATTTGTGCATGTAAACGTCACGTGTGTGTGCGTGCAAGTGTGTGCTAGTGCGAGCGTTATGTGTGCGTGCGAGCGTGTGTGCGTTTGTGTGTGCGTTACATGTGTCTGCTGATGTGCAAGTGCGTGTGCTTTTGTACATGCGTGCATGTGAGCGGTGTGTGTGTGAGAGCATGTGTGCATGCGAGTGTGAGCGATATGAGCGTTACGCTTGCATCCGTGCGTGTGCGTTTGTGCGCTTTTGCGTGCGAGTGTTACATGTGCGTGCAAGTGTGTGAGCGTTCCGTGAGCATGCATGCAAGTGTGTGCGAACGTTACGTGTGCGAGCGTGTGTGCATTTGAACATTACGTGCATGCAAGCGTGTGTGTGTGTTTGTGCATGCGTGTGCGATCCTTACGTCCATGCCTGCAAGAGTGTGAGCATTACATGTGCGTGCATGTGAGCGTTATGAACGTAACGTGTGCATCCGTGCAAGTATGTGTGTGCGTTTGTGCATTTTTGAGTGTGAGCATTACATGTGTGTGCATGCAAGCGTGTGTGCGTGCAAGAGTGTGAGCATTACGTGTGCGTGCATGCGAGCGTTTGTGAGTGTGTTTGCATTTGTGCGAGCTTTATGTGAGCGTTCGTGCGTGCAAGCATTACGTGTAGATGTCGAGTGTGTCTGCATTTGTTCATGCGGGTGTGCGAGCGTTACTTGTGTTTGCATGTAAGTGTGTGTGCTTTTATGCATGCGAGTGTCTGAGCGTTATGTGAGCATGTGTGCAACTGCGTGCGAGCGCTACGTGTGTGTGTGTGTGTGCGAGCTTTAAGTGTGCATGTGTGCATGTGTGCAAGCGTGCGTGCGTTTGTGCATGTGTGCATGTATTGTGCGTGCAAGCGTTACGTGTGGATGCCGAGTGTGTCTGCGTTTGTGCATGCGACTGTGCGAGCGTTACGTGTGTGTGCATGTAAGCGTGTGTGCTTTTATGCATGCGAGTGTCTGAGCGTTATGTGAGCATGCGTGCAAGTGCGTGCGAGCGTTACATGTCTGTGTGTGCGAGCTTTACGTCTGCATGTGTGCAAACGTGCGTGCGTTTGTGCATGTATTGTGCGTGCATGCATGCGCTGTGTGAGCATTGTGTGTGCGAGAACATGTGTGCATGCGAGTGAATGTGAGCATTATGAGCGTTACGTGTGCATCCATGCATTTGTGTGTTTTTGCGTGTGAGTGTTACGTGTGCGTGCAAGTGTGTGAGTGTTACAAGAGCATGCGTGCAAGTGTGTACGTGTGTGAGCATTGAGTGTGCGAGCGTTGCGTGTGCGTGCGTGCAAGCATGTGTGCTTTTGTGCATGCGTGCATGTGTGTGTGTGCGAGCATTTGTGTGCATGCAAGCGTGTGCGTGTGTGATCATTACGTGCATGCTTGCAAGAGTGTGAGCATTACATGTGCGTGCATGTGAGCGTTATGAAAGTAATGTGTGCGTCCGTGCGAGTATGTGTGTGCGTTTGTGCATTTTTTTAGTGTCAGCATTACACGTGTGCGTGCAAGCGTGTGTGCATTACATGTGCGTGCATGCGAGCGGTTGTGAGTGTGTTTGCATTTGTGCAAGCGTTATGTGAGCATGCGTGCAAGCGTTACATGTGGATGCCGAGTGTGTCTGCGTTTGTGCATGCGAGTGTGCAAGCGTTACGTGTGTGTGCATGTAAGCGTGTGTGCTTTTATGTATGCGAGTGTCCGAGCGTTACGTGAGCGTGCGTGCGAGCGTTACATGTGTGTGTGCGCGAGCTTTACTTGTGCATGTGTGCAAGAGTGCATCGTTTGTGCATGTGTGCATGTATTGTGCGTGCATGCATGCGTTGTGTGAGCGTTGTGTGTGTGAGAACATGTGTGCGTGCGTGCAAGCGTGTGTGTGTGTGCAAGCATCTATACTTACATGCGTGCGTGTGTGTGTGTGTGCGAGGGTTACATGTGCGTGCGTTGCGTGTGCTTGCTGTTGTATGAGCGTGCGTGTGTACCTTTTATTCCCTACTTTAGCAAAAGTAGTATAGCAATACTAGTATATTTTGATCATGTGGGGACATTTTTGTAAGGTTTTATGTAGAAAACGGCTCATAAATCAAATAAAAGGACGTTTTTTGTAAATATAAAAATGTAGTTTCCTGTGAGGGTTGGGGTTATGGTAAGGGTTGGGTACATAAGTAAAAGCAATATACAGTATGTACAGTATAAAAATGCAGTGTGTGTACTGCTTTTAGTGGTTTATGAGGACACAAATATGTATAATGACATGTGTAACCTTGGTATGACAATAGTGAGGTGGTTTATGAGGACATGCCTTGTGTCCGTGCTATCAATTGAAAACATATTCAAACATTTTGTGTGTGTGTGTGTGTGTGTGTGTGTGTGGGTGGGTGTGGAGGAGAGATTAAGGTGACGTGAAGTTTGGGCATGGAGCGAGACTCTAAGGCTGGAATCATAAAACTTCCAAGCCAGGCTATTTTGGGCTGCACCCCTGGGGCTCTGAGAGAGATGGAGGGAAAAGGTGAACACTGTAAAAATAGAATGAAAGAGATGAAGGGAAGAGGGATTCCTGGGCATCCAAATCACTATTTTAGTCCTAGTGACTTCAGACTGATGATGCTATCATTGAGAAATCACTCACTCTCCCTCTCCCCCCCCCCCCCCCTCCCTCCCTCTCTATCTCTCTCTCTCTCTCTCTCTCTCTCTCTCTAATACATACTTTGCTGTTGTTGATATCAGACTGGAGTTTTCTCCCAAAAAATTTGGTGTAATTGTCTGGAAATTGGAGAAGTATGAGCATTTATGATGTTTACAAATGACATAGTAGTAGTGAAGAAAAAAATGAACAGTACATTTAACAATTAGTGGTTAGCAGTAGCACTGTCGCCTCACAGCAGGAAGGTCGCTGGTTCAAGTCCTGGCTGGGCCAGTTGGCATTTCTGTGTGGAGTTTGTATGTGTATATCCCCATGTTGGCATGGGTTTCCTCCTGGTGCTCCGGACAGTTCAAAGACATACGGTATAGGTGAATTGGGTAAAACAAAATTGACCGTAGTGTATGTGTGTGAATGAGTGTGTATGGATGTTTCCCGGTACTGGGGGTTGCAGCTGCAAGGGCATCCGCTGCGTAAAACATATGCTGGAATAGTTGGTGGTTCATTCCGCTGTGGTGACCCCTTAATAAATAAGGGACTAAACCGAAGGAAAATTAATTAATTAATTAATTAATTTAGGATAAATCAATAACAATAAATAATAATTAACAGAATTTTTAACTCTCTCTCTCTCTCTCTCTCTCTCTCTCTCTCTCTCTCTCTCTCTCTCTCTCTCTCTCTCTCTCTCCCTCTCTCTCTCTCTTCCTCCATTGAGGGTTCAGCATACCAATGAGCAGAGAACTGCACCACTGCACTTCTCCTCTGTGGAGTCGTGACTCTTTCTCATCTCCGCTGTTCACTCTTTACCTCAGTGACACTCACATCTCTGCCTTCTGCTTAAACTGCATCCTTTCTTCTTTTTAAACAATCTCAGGCATCATTTCATCTCTCTTCACCTCTTCATATCTGTTTGGTCTTTTCTCACTCGTCTTGTTTCTTGTCATCATTGTTCTTCTTTTATTTATCTTTTGAATGTGCTCATTTTGATTGTCTTGATTTCTATAACTTATCTCTTCTTATTTTGTGTCTCGTCCCCCCTTTTCTTATATAATTTTCTCTTATATTCATTCCTTCCTTCATTCCTTCCTTCATTCCTTCCTTCCTTCCTTCCTTCCTTCCTTCCTTCCTTCCTTCCTTCCTTCCTTCCTTCCTTCCTTCCTTCCTTCCTTCCTTCCTTCCTTCATTCATTCAATCATTCATTCATTTTCTTTCTTTTTGTTTTTCTCTTTTATTTCTTCTTGCCTTTTATACTGTTTCAGTTTCATTCAGTTTCTCATATTATGGTTCATCTGTTTTTATTTTATTTATTTATATTATTTCTGTCATGAACACTCTGGGGATTTAGTATGGTAATGGATATGAATGTGGCAATGTTGATGTATGTGGTCTTGGCGGTATAGATCTGCTGCGCTGCTGCTGCTGCTGCTGCTGCTGCTGCTTTAATTATTATGGCAGAGCAAGTACCAAGAGCTGCTACTGCCAGTAAATACACAGACATGCCGTCTGAGAAAATAACACGATGCTGCTGCAAACATAATACATATGTAACCCCCGTAGCAGATCTAAACACTGAGGTGGAGCTGGGGTGGAGGAGGGTCTCCCTGAAAATACACCGCAGCTTAACGGCATGAAACAATGTAGAGCATTTGAAATGATGAAGAGCAAGCTCATTGGCTGCCGGGGTGACAGCAACCAATCTCCTGCGCCATATAGTTAAGGATGCAGGAGCAGATAGGGTGAACCTATCAGCCTGCACGTGCATAGAGTTTCATGGCAGACATTTCACTTATTATTTATCTTCATTTCATTTCATTTAGTTATTTTCATTCATTCATTCATTCATTCATTCATTTATTCATTCATTCATTTTTCTCTCTTCCATTTCTTCTTGTCTCATATACTATGTTAATAGTTAAGTTTCATATATCATGCCTCATCTCTTAATTTTATTTATTTATTTATTTATTTATTTTTCCCCCCTTCATCTTCTTGTCTCTTTTCTTTAGTTATTTTCATTCGTTCATTCATTCATTTCATTTCTTCTTGTCTCTTATACACTCTCAGAAATAAAGTTATGCGTGCTGTCACTGGGGTTGTACCCTTTCGAAAGGTACAAATTTGTACCTAAAATGTCTATATTAATACCTTAAAGGTACATATTAGTACCTAAAAAGTACAAAAGTGTTCCTCTTAAAATTTTTAGGTACTAATATATACTTTTGAGGTACCAATATGGACCCTTCAGGTACAAATGTGTACCTTCTAAAAAGGTACCACCCCAGTGACAGCTTGTGTACCTTTATTTCTAAGAGTGATACTGTGTTTATTTTTATTTCTTTTATTTTATTTTCCCCCGCCCTTTTCATTCATTCATTCATGCATTTATTCATTTATTTTCTTTCTTTTTTCTCTCATTTTATCTTGTCTGTTATACTGTTAATAGTTGTTTCTCATATCATGCCTCATCTCTTTATTTTATTTTATTTTATGCTTTCCCCCCTGATTTCTTCATTCTCATCACATTTCTCATCTCCTTCTCTCTTTTCTAAAGTTATTTTCATTCATTTTCTTTCTTTTTTATCTTTCATTTCTTCTTGCCTCTTATACACTCTTAGAAAAAAAATGGTAAAGAAGAGAAAACCAAAGAAGGCACAAACTCTTGTCACTGGGGCAATACCTTTTTTTGGAACAGAGTGTACCTTAAGACAAAGAAACTAATTTGTACCATTGCAGTTTGTACCTTTAAGGACGTGATTTGTACCGTGGGAAACCAAAATGTACCTTTGGTTTTTAAAACCTGCAGATACAATATTGTACCTTCATCAAAGGTACAAATCTGATCTATAAAGGTACCACTACAGTGACAAGACACTTTGTACCTTAACAGTGTCAAATGTGTTCCTCAAGAACTATTTAAAGGCATTTTGCTTCATCCAAAATGTGTCAATTTATTTTCATTCATTCATTCATTCATTTTCTTTTCGACTTAGTCCTTTTATTAATCTGGGGTCACCACAGCGGAATGAACCGCCAACTTATCCAGCACATGTTTTACGCAACGGATGCCCTTCCAACAGCAACTAATCTCTGGGAAACATCCATACACACTCAATCACACTCATACACTACAGACAATTTAGCCTGCCCAATTCACCTGTACCGCATGTCTTTGGACTGTGGGGGAAACCGGAGCACCCGGAGGAAACCCACGCAAACACGGGGAGAACATGCAAACTCCACACAGAAATGCCAACTGACCCAGCTGAGGCTCGAATCAGTGACCTTCTTGCTGTGAGGCGACAGCAGTACCTATTGTGCCACTGCGTCGCCCTAAAAGTCAATTTAATTTACTTAATTTTAAAATAGAAATATAACTATGCAAAAGTTTTGTAACGAGATATGCACAATGTTTGATTAGTTTTACAACAGTAAAATGTCTGCATGAACACTTTGCATATGCAGGACTTTTGCCAGCTCATGTGCATAGTGGAAAGCAAAAGCCAAAAGGTGCGGATATCAATAATAAAACTGTAATTATCAGAAAAGGTCTTTTCTGTACCCTATAAGGTACAACTTTTACAAAGGTACAAAACTGTTCCTTAAGGGACATTATTTATACCACCCTGTACCTTTTCTTCTGAGAGTGTATTGTGTGTTCAGTTTCGCATAGCATGCCTCATCTGTTTTTATTTTATTTTATTTTATTTTATTTTATTTTATTTTATTTTATTTTATTTTATTTTATTTTATTTTTTATTTTATTTTTTCTCTCTTTCATTTCTTCTTGTCTTTTATATTTTGTGTTAATACTTAATTTTCTCATATTATGCCTCATCTGCTTTTATTAAAATTAGTTTAATTTAATGTAATTATTATTATTATTATTATTATTATTATTATTATTATTATTATTATTATTTATTATTATTAATTTAAATTATTTTTTATTTTATTTTACGTTCCCCCCTCCCTGATTTCTTCATTCTCATCTCATTTCTTTTTTCTCATGTCTCTTTTTTTTAGTTTTCTGTTTTCATCCTGTCCTCATGACTCATCTCTTTTCATTTCATGTTCATCTCTTGTTTTATTTTATCATATATATTTCCTTTCATCTCTCAGTTTGTCTCAATTCCTAATTTCCTCCCATCTATAATCTCCAAGTAAGTCTATTGTTGTCTCTTCTTTTCTGACTAATGATTTCAATTTTTTTAATCATTCCTCAGAACTTCAGTTCCCATAATTCCCTCTGAGCCGGGGCTGTGATATCACAGAGCTATGATCAACTGTGTAGGGTGTATGGGCTTGTGTATGAGTAGATTAATTTCATAAGAGCGCAGCAGTGGTGTATGTGCTGCTTATTGAATAAAGCACTGAGCGTGTTGTAATGCACTGCACACACACTGCACCACCAGAGTCAGCATTCTGCTGTCCACCACTGTAACTACACAACACACACACACACTCCATCCATCCCGCTTCCTCTTAGATTTTAATTATGATTGTATGCAAATGAGATAGTCACCTACACCAGTGCCTTCACCGCCGGAGGCTGCAGATCTGCTAAATCACAGTTCATATGCTGTTCAGACATGACCGATCAATAACACTGTGGACTGTGGTCAAATGTACCGTTTTTTAAAAAGAAGAAAATATGGCAACGAGTATCAGTACCAATATTGACAGAGCAAATCCAATTATCTCTAGCAAACCATTAAATCAGCAGGAAACTTTCCCTAAACAAAGTGTCCTCGGGCGATGCTGGAAAATGCCCACCGCTGCATTCACAGCCAAATGAGGCCCATAGACTTTAATTATCACAATCTGGAAAACACACATATTCTGGTGCTAATAATCAAACAGCTGACTGAATATGTGAGTTCTGTTTCTATATGTCTGAATGTTTCTCTCTTTCTATCTATGTAGCTGAAGTCAGAATTATCAACCATTCTGGATTATTAGGCCTATCCATCTATCTACCTATCATTCATTCATTCATTTTCTTTTCAGCTTAGTCCCTTTATTAATCCGGGGTCGCCACAGCAGAATAAACCGCCAACTTATCCAGCACATGTTTTATGCAGCGGATGCCCTATCTATCTATCTATCTATCTATCTGTCCGTCCGTCCGTCCGTCCGTCCGTCCGTCCGTCCGTCCGTCCGTCCATCCGTCCGTCCGTCCGTCCGTGTCCATCCATCCATCCATCCATCCATCCATCCATCCATCCATCCATCCATCTATCTATCTATCTATCTATCTATCTATCTATCTATCTATCTATCTATCAATCTATCTATCTATCTATATATCTATCTATCGTTCTATCTATCTATCTATCGTTCTATCTATCTATCTATCTATCTATCATCTATCTATATATAGTTCTATCTATCTTTCTTCCAATATATCCATCCATCCATCCATCCACATATTTGGCCATTAAGAATGCAATATTGGTGATTTTTAAGCAATACTAATCTCGCCATATAGAATATTTGAATGTATATGAATGTATTAGTAACAAATACAGCTACAGTATTTAAGTTATTATGATATTATAAGAAAATAAACCAAGTAAATGGGCTCTCATGCTATTACAAGACAAATGTTTCATGTCATAATTATACTTTTATTTGGTGTGCCAAATCTCTTATTTATGAATGTATTTTACTTTATTTTATTTTATTTTGTTTTATTTTATGCTTTTTGTCCCCTGTTTATTTCATTCTCATAAGATTTAATTTCTACTTGTCTCTTTTCTTTCTTTCTTTCTTTCTTTCTTTCTTTCTTTCTTTCTTTCTTTCTTTCTTTCTTTCTTTCTTTCTTTCTTTCTTTCTTTCTTTCTTTCTTTCTTTCTTTCTTTCTTTCTTTCTTTCTTTCTTTCTTTCTTTCTTTCTTGCTTGTTTTTTCTTTCTTTTCATTTTCATGTTGTCTCCATGACCTGTCTTGTCTAGTCTTTATAAAAGCAATTATTTTATTGTATTTTTTGAGATTTTAGTGAGGCTCATAGAAGATGAAGCTGCTCTGAATATTTTATTAGCTTTCATTTGGTTGAAAGATATTTTATTATATCTATTTTTTATTTTTATTTTCAAAAGTTTAAAAAAAACGTTCTTTTAACGTCTGTTTTTAAAATAGCATATGTTTCGAAAGTCACAGACATCAAAAATAGCATTAATTTTCATTCACTTTCATGGAATAAAGAGAAAAAAGACCTCAAAAAGTTCCAGAGGAAAAAAAAATTGCCATACAAGCAAACAGTAAACAACTAAATAAAGACAGAATTGAGCATTTAAAATTTTGAATCTGTTGATGTAACATGGTGACTCACAGCAAGAAGGTTGCTGGTTCGAATCCCGGCTGGGTCAGTTGGCATTTCTGTATGATGTTTGCATGTTCTCCCTGTGTTGGCGTGGGTTTCCTCCGGGTGCTCCGGTTTCCTCCACAGTCCAAAGGCATGCGCTATAGGTGAATTGAACAAACTAAATTGGCAGTACGTAGTGTATGTGTGTGAATGAGTGTGTATGGATGTTTCCCGGTACTGGGTTGCAGCTAGAAGGGCATCCGCTGTGTAAAACATGCTGGATAAGTTGGAGGTTCATTCCGCTGTGGTCACCTCTGATAAATGAAGGGACTAAGCCAAAGGAGAATGAATGAATGAATGAATGAATATAACTTTGAAGTGGCTCATTCAATCAGATTAGAGGCAGAACGTCCAATCAATGAATGAAGTTTAATAATACTCCTACAAAGCACTCATGAATTAGACTGGAAGAGAGACCATCGGTGAGCGCTCTGTTATATCGGCGAGTGTGTGTGTTGCAGCAGAACACTTCAAATGTGTGTGTTGCAGCATTTTTTCTTTCATTAACCTGACGGACAATCAGCCGGTAAAGCCTTCCACTGAATATCAAATAGATGATTGGGCGACTCTCCCGGCAGCTGCGTGAGCTCTGACGGCCTGTCTGCTGATCAGATCTTATCACACTAACTGTGTCATACAGCTTCCCGCTCGGTGTCTGTGTAAGATAGAGAAATTCTTAGCTGTTTTTAAAAGGTCCCCTGAAGTGCCTTGAAATGTGCAGCTTTGTTCAATGTGTGATGTAATTTCAACTGAACGTTAAAGGGGACCTATTATGCAAAACTCACTTTTATAAGGGGTTTAAACACAGTTGTGTTGCAACAGTCTGTGAATAAACCCAGCCTCTAATGGAAAAATTATTAATATTTTTTTATAATCACACTTGATAAAAACTGTCTGCAGAAACACTTTGATTGACATTCTCCTTTGTACTTGTCATTAGAGTGGGAAAGTCCATCCCATTAGTGATGATCTCTCCCTCATTAGCATAGACAGCCCTGAGTGAGAAGCAGGCGTCTGCCACTAGAGTTTTCACACCATACCTGCTAAAGATAATGTCAGCGACTAAGCAACATTATCAATGTGGAGTTATAGGATGCACAAATGAACACTGTAGTCTCCCATAGACTGCCTTCTTCTGAGCCACTTCTTTTCACATTTTTAGTTTCAAGAGTTCACACTTAGCTGATGATTAATTATAAAGCTTGTTTGGCATGCTGTCCCGGGAGAGAGCCCTGAGCTCATGAGATCCTCGAGCCCGGGGCTCCCTCCCATTGCAAGGCGAGAGGGGAGATCGAGCTCAGGTAGATCTCGAGAACTCCCCTTCGTAGTGTTGAAGAGCAGATAGTAGTTCTCTTGTAACGAGATAGGTACTACATAGGGAGCAAGTCTATAAAGTGATAATCAAATTTAGGTTGCGTGTTTTTAATTGGTGGGAGGAAACCGGAGGACCGGAGAAGAAAACCCACGTGAGCACGGGGAGAACATGCAAACTCCGCACAGAAAATGCCCGCTGGTTAGGTACAGCCTAGAACCATTGACATTCTTGCTGTGAGGCAACAGCGCTAAGCGCTGGGCCACCGTGTCACCCATCTAGAAAAGGGAAGGAGTAGAGGTGGAAGGGGGGATTCTTCAAAGCGAAGATAGCGGTGATATGGAACCCGGGATATTTATAGTAGTTTAGGGATCATCTGATTGGTGCATGTTGATTTGGATAATGTGGGTCCAGCTGCTAGCAATCATAAGCACGTGATCCTCTCGAAATTCGTTTATAAATAAACTTCACTTTTCACAAAGATAATGTTTAGTCCTGTTTTGAATTTGCCGCTATGCTGAGGCATATATGTGTTTAGCTCCACCCTCTTTTGAAAAGAGCACAATCTCATTTGAATTTAAAGCAACAGTCACCAAAACAGCACAGTTAGAATCAAAGCCTAAAAGGGGCAGTTTCAAAGAGTAATACAAATTATTTGGGGGCTGAAACTTTACACACAAACATACACACACACACACACACACACACACACACATACTCTAGGGACATCAGAGACTTATTTTACATCTTGTAAAAACGGGAATAATTGGTCCCCTTTAAAATGAGGCGAGCATATTGAGTAGCTCCTCCTCTTTTTAAATAATAGCCAATAGACATGTGTTTATATCACAGCTCTGCCAGTGGTTGAGTTAAAGCACATTAATAACAATGATGAGTCTGTCTAGTTGCTTCTTTGCTTTAAAATGCAACATTGATTGTTTAAACAAATGTTTATATGTATTGTTGTCTATTGGCTATCTTGTCTATTGGCTAAAAATGGACTGTGTGCACATGACATCAACGCCAAACCAGACTTTATTTACCCAAATGGAACTCATGTTTACAAGGGCTGCACAATATATTAGAAAATTATTGATACTGTGATAATAGGATGCAATCAGATTGGGCCTTACTGTTTTTACACCCACCTACCCGATATGGGCTTTTATGCTATTGGCTAGACCAGGCACAAGGGTGAAGCTAGTGCCTCAGAGAGCTAAAAGTAGATACATGATTGGAATAGGAGAAAGTAGCAGCAGTGTATACGAATCAGAAGAATTAAATTTTATTACATCAGAAAACTATCTGTTACCTGAGAAATACCGTCACATACATTCAAAACAAGTTAAATTGTTTTTAAAAGCCAATCAAATGCATTTCCCTAGATAATTTTAATGTTATTGTAATACTCAGTAACATGGTATATCAAATAATTTCCCAATATTGTGCAGCTGTAAAAATTTACTGTATATATATATATATATATATATATAATATAGGTGGGCATAGATAATTTTTTTTAATCTAGATTAATCTCACTGTAATCTTGGAATTAATCTAGATTAATCTAGACTAAAATGGCTCATTTGAATCCTGCCGAAGAATGTATCCTACTCAAATAATGACTAAATATAAGTCTTTGAGAACGGGTTTCTGAAGCCAAGTGGCGCAATAGACCAGGGGCTCATCTCCTGTTTCCAAAATGCATCACAAACTGCTTAAGAAACTGTTCTACTATGATAATTGGTGATGAAAATAAGATCAATAAGTTCAATAGATGTACTTGTGTTTACTGTTTATTCACTTAAACATGAATTTTGAACTGTAGACCTACATAAGCTCCAAACAGCGATTTTTGATTACCTTAATCCGACTAAAGTCGTAATTGAAGAGAGCAGCATTCACGAGTACGGGTACCCTCAGGCTAGCAGGAGGCTGGGGGAGAAGTTAGAAGCCCTCATTTTCAGTTTATTTGGACCCAAAAATGGAGGAAAAACTAGTGTAAATTTGGCAGGAGCACTGTGTCTGTTTGACGTGTCATCTGAGCAATACCACAACCAGGTCGAAAAGTAAAAAAAAGTTGGGGAGAGATTGTTAATTCTCTTCAAAAGCCAGGTGAGCAACACAAGTTTCTAAAGCTAAAGTCTTCTTTTTCCATTATATAGTTAATAACGAAAGATATATTAGAACACGTAGAAGGTATACCGGCGAGCGCTTTGTGATGTTACAGGGTTTTAACCTAACTCTCTCTAAGACTCAGCAATGAGAGTGTAAAAGTGAACCGTATATATGTGAGTGTAATCAGTACATGAGCAGCTTCAGCTGTGAGTCTAATCAAAGGAGGCTTGGAACAGGTGTGTCTGTGGTGCATGACAGGAGTTGTAGTTCGTATGGAGACAGGGTTGTAGTGCTTGTGAAAGTGAATGTCCTCCAGCGATCTATGAGGGTTAGATCGCTGGTGATTGTGACACTGACATTATTATTTATAAGAAGCATTCATATTCTTTCCAGGTGTTTTTGCTTCAGAAATAGTTTTAGTACAGTACATTGTGTGTGTATATTTTTTTCTAATATTTTTTGCTGGAAATCTTTTCATTATCAGCATGTGTTTCTTTCATTTTTGACAAATTCAGATTGCCTTTTTCTTTTACTCACATCACTTATATATCATATTCACGTCACTTCAATGACTGTACTCTTTTCATTCTCCATTTGCACTGTGCACATTTCCTCCAGGCAGCCTCTTGTTAGTAATCCCATGAATGAAAAGCGTCAAAACATTCCAGCCCACCTCTTTTCCTCCAGGCCTGTAATTACATTAATTCATAAGAACATTTTTTGTTGGGTTTTTTTAGTCCTTGTTTACACTCTGTCATCTCCGGCTTTGCCATTTTTCAGCTTGTTTTAATGTTAATTCTAGCCAATTAGTAGGAGGGACAAAAATATGTACCTTTTTATTCATTAAATGTTCCACTTAATGTTAAAAGTCATGTAAAATGCTTTAAAACATGCATTTTTGTTTGATGTGTGACATAATTTGAACTGAAACATGAAGAGAGGGCGGGACATAGTGTAGCTCCTCCCTTTTTATAAGAAACAGCCAATAGTGTTTTGTTTCATTAGCAGAGCTGTAATTAAGAGTGGTTAAACTCAAACACACATAGCAATAGCATCTTGAAGGGGCGGGACATGTCAGATAATAAAGAGCATTTGATTGGTCAGAACATTTGATGAGAAACTTAAGTACTTAAGTACTAAACTTAAGTGACGTCAAAATTTGTTTTGATCCATTTAGGTGAAAGTCTTCAAGCAGCAAGCTTTGGATGTTGTCATCTTAATGTGAATTCTCTCACTGTTTTTGTTGCACACTAGCTTATAGATATCTTTAAAGGGCTCCTATTTGACCCCTTTTACAAAATGTAAGATACGTCTTTGGTGTCTCCAGGATGTGTCTGTAAAGTTTCAGCTAAAAATACCCATCAGATTATTGATTATACAATGCATATTATGCCCAATTTGAGCTCAAATCTAAGTGTAGATGTTTTTAGCCGATGTCTTTAAATGCAAATGAGCTGGTTCTCTCCTTCCACCGCTCCCAGGTATCTGCTTTTCATGCAATACCTCAGATAAACAGCAGTCAGTGACAGAGACAGACATGGATGAATTAGAAACTCAGCTCATTAGTCAAAAATACCAAGTAAGTTTATTTGATATCAGGGTTTCCACGGGGTCTTAAAGTCTTAAAAAGTCTAAAAATTTAAAAATTGAAATTTTAGGCCTTAAAAGTCTTAAATTTGCTTTTCTGGGTCTTAAATATTTTTGCACAGGTCTTATTTTTCCGATGTCCATGTAACACTACATCTAATGCTCATTTAAATTATTTTTTGTTGTTGTTGCTTGGTTTTCGTGGTGTTGTAGTTCTTTATTTCACTAGTCCAAATGTAATTTGAGAGTCGGGTGAACAGCAGCGCCGCATTTGATTTGAGTTGAATATGAATCACTTTGAAGAGCTTTGTCTGAAACAGGTACACCTGTACAGACATCTTTATGATCCGTCCATGCATGATCATAAACAGGGCTTGACATTAACTTTTTTGATCACCAGCCACGGTGGCTTGTAGTTTTCCAACATTACTAGCCACTCGCCATTTTCACTAGTCACAATTTTATTGTTGGGAAAATATATTTTATACACATAAATATGACTTTGACATGCTAAAATTACTTGAGTTAGATTTTGCGTTATCTCCACATGCCTCATTCATTTCACTTTTTGTGTGTCGTGTATGAGCTCGCTCAATGTTCATGAGCAAATGGGTCATGGTTTCATAGTATTACAATTAGTTTTTATTTCACATCATTTTCAGAGCTCAAAATGAAGGATTTACCAAATTTATCTCTGACCACACCAAACATAAACAGTTAATTATTTCTTAGCCACAAATTTTTAATGTGTCAAAACAAGCAAAATATAGCTGTTTACTATACTTTTTATTTAACAAAACATATGCACAGTAATCTGTCCTGGCTAAAGATCCCAGGTGACCAGTTAACTACACATAAATGGGGAGTAATCTCCCATTAAAGCAATCTTATTGTAAAAAATGATAATCAAATCATATTACGCAAAAGAAAGCAGGTAAAAAACATACCGTGTGATAATGAAAGGATTATAACGCACGGTTAACGTTAGACCCATAAAAAATCTGTTCTATAATGGTGAAAGCGAAAGCAACCGGTGCTGCTTTCAAATCTGGAGCTCTTGAAAGCAGCAAGACTGTGGGTGCATGTTTATCACTTTTTGTCTAGTCTATTTGAAAGAGAACCGATCACATCAGCTGTGTTTCTAGACACAGTTGCTTCACGCAAGGAAACGAGAGCGTGCACGCATTTTAAACTGTCGCGCGCATCACCTCAGCTGTTAGCGCGAGTGATTATCCTTTCATTCGGTATTCATCTGCTTTTTTATTGCTCACTCGAACGCAATTATTTTTGTCAGTCATGTTGCTTCTCAATTCTAAGATCGCCTTTGCATGTATATTGGACCATCCTTATTGTCGAACCCTGCTTTTATGAATTATTATCCGGGAAAATTATTTTCAATCAGCCAAAGTGGCTAGTGGGAGTGTCTGTCTTACCTGCCACCACTGAAATCTACCCGCAGTTGGCGGGGTTGGCGGGTGTTAATGTAAAGCCCTGATCATAAAGATAACCAGATGACCAATAATTCTTGCCTAGAAATTGCAACAGCAGTGGGAAAGGAGCAAAGTTTTTGAAAAAGTTTAGAAAAACTTGAAGGATAAATTTGTTAAAAACAAAAAGAGAGGACACGCAAAAGTGGAGACCCGGGTGGTTTAATATTACAGACTATGTTTTTCCACCTTTCACAGGTTTTACACTGATGTATATATTACAATTTGAATTTAAAACAATTTAATAGTTACAAACTAAAATTAAGTAACAAATAATTTCTTTGATAACTGGAAAGGAATATTTGAACCTATCGGTTTACAATATAATGATGCCCTATTTCTAGGCTTTATTGGTGATAATAGTCAGGAATGTTGGACTATTATTGCCTTTTTAGCTTATAAGTAGAGGACAGAAACTAGCCAGACAGTAATGTGTGAACTGTTAAGTGGGCAAAATAAAAGAAAAAACATCAGTATTTTTTAGTAAGTGTACTTTTTTTTTTTTTGCTTTTATTCTGTCCATAATAAAAAATATAATTGTAGAGCAACCCATGTTCTGTTGTCATTCATATTTAACTTTAATAGTAAGAACTGTCTGAGATATGAACAAAAGCAAGTGATGCATCAAAGTTTGATTTAAACAATCTTGAATGGTTATAAAAAATCTTTATAATCATTATAATAAATTATAAAAAAAATAATTAGTTTAACCCTCTACTGCACATACATGGTACATGACAAAAATGATTCCACATGATTTTTTTTTTTTTTTTGGTTCTTTTGGAAACATTTTATTGTTAAAAGTTGTTTTTTGGTTGACCCCCCCATCCCCCCCAACCCCAAAATATTTTTTTTGTTGCTTTAAGGCAACGTTATGCAACTATGGTACAAAATCACAGAGAAAATTCTTCACATAATATATATCAAATATCATAAGTCAGTGATCAGAGAGCAATAATAATTTACAAATCGGATTCAAATTTTAACAGAATCATTAAGGAAATAGGGAAGAACACATGAAACATATCCAGTGCTCAACATAACTGGGTACACCCCATTTTGAAAATGAATATTTTTATCCGTTTCTCAGTGAATATAGGTCATATATTTTAGCAAACAAAACAGATTTATTAAACTGATATATTTATTAAAATAATATTTTATTCACCGAACATCTTTAGAAATAGAAAATAATACAATTAAATGAATGTGAAATGTTCGAATAAAAATTACAACCTGCAAAATTTTTAACTAAATTTTATAATTTTTTTGTTTCTGTTGAATTTTGCTCTTGTACATTTTTTTGTTCAAAAAATTTCTCTAACATATCAATTTAGCTGTACTAAATTTAGATGGTTATCATAAATTATTTTGTTAGATGAGCCCATAATCTGATATTAATTTAAATGAGAGATTTGTGAGGGGTGTACTCATATATGCTGAGCACTGTATATAATGGTTTGTTACTAGCCTATATATTTGACCCCTAATTTGTGTGCTGCCTGCTGTGTAAACTGACCACTTACTGTATAAATGATAGTCAGTGCTACTTTTTGAGCTTCTGAAGATATTTTTTTACACTTCTGCTCAAACCTTGTTCTCCTCACTGTCATTGCAGTCTATCTCATTGTCCTCAGATGGGATTTGCCTAACTCTGGGATCCTGCTCTTTATGCCAATAAAACAAGCTTACGTTCATTTTTCTGTCAAAATATGTTTACAAAGTAAAATTAAATGAAAAATAATACAATATGTAATAATGATAATATGTGAAAATGTCCACATGTAATGTCAGTAAACACAGTAACCACTTATCGCACAACGAAAAGAAAAAGTACATTTCTTAACATGTAAAAAAAACTTCATAAATCTTGACAAAAGGCTTCTCTACAACTTTACAAATATACACATTTATTTTTTGTACAGTTTATGTTACTTTAAACGAGGTTAAGCAAATAATCTTAACTTCTTCTCATACCATGTGCTCCAGTCACCATGAGTCAGAAAATGAAGTTCCACCTTCAAACGGTGCTACTGTAGATAGGGACTCCCACACTCCCTTGCTTTATTGATACTTTTTCTAACATTTTAATTGGTTGCAATCATTTTAAGTAATCTGTGCTTAGCACGAACCTTAAGAAAACTTTCTGTTGCCTGAGGGCAGCGCTGTGCTGTAGAGGGATAAAAATCTTGAACGATATTAATGATATGACGCAGTTCCGGAAACTTCCTACTTCTCTGACCGTCTGACTTTACGGTGGGTTTCTTTTGACCGCCCCTCGTCCTTTTTATGAGGTGCGCTTGCAGTCAGCTGAGGTTCAATGGTGCATCTAAGGTGTCTTCAGTACTGTTCAATTTGTATACATTTATTTTGCCACCAATTTTGTGATTTTGCATTTTCTCTTTATGTGTATGCGTGTTTTTGATATTGTGATATAGGTCTTAAATTTAATACTTAATGGTCCTAAAAAGGTCTTAAAAAGTCTTAAATTTGACATTATGATATCTGCAGAAACCCTGGATATATTTGTGGTGGAGTTTATTCAAGCCTTTCTGAAATGATGAGTCACACACAAATGCCATCGCAACGTTTGCAGCACACACACACACACACACAAGCGCATTTACTTAGACCATGCGGCTGTGATGATTACGAATTACATAGCAATTTTACTGTCTTTATTACAAACATGCTCTGCCTTAAACGTTTTAAACTTGTAAAACCCATTGTTGAGCTGCAGCTGACCACAGAGAGTTGGATCAGATCTTTTAATCCCAGTTTCTTTACAAATCCTGTTCCGTGGACATACATGTGTTACTATGGAGATATGTTCAATCAATTCGGTGGATGGGAAAAACTGCACTCCTACATCAGGTTGTGGTGGGCCTCGAAATCACAGGGATTTGGATCCAATTTTAACGTCAGGAAATTTAAAAAAAGAGATTTTTTGTGTTTCTATCACTCCAATACGACTGTGGACACACTATAGCTACACACAGTTTTGTCCAAACAGCTTCCAAAACTCGATTTTGCATCATAGGTGCCCTTTAATACTGACATACTGATACGAACATCTAAAAAAAACTTGACTGGGACCAATATGCATGTAATTTAGGTAGAAAAAGTTATTGCACGGTAATTATAATTCCAAAACATACAACATATTGAACAGTTGTTTATTATTGTACATAGAACTTTGTTATGAAAGGACACGGTTATGAAATTAGCATGAGTAAATGTTTAATGTGACCTTGCTTGTACTCATTGTACTCATACAACAAACATGGACACAGTATATAATTAATTCATATGGCTAAATGCTTAACTTGACCTTTCATGTACCTGTCAAGCTATTTAATGTTTTGAACGAACCGAATACCAGAGCAGACGGCATTTGTGGAAATCGTTCTTCCTGGATCTGGTAGTTTTAGCAATTTAGCATTTGCCATTTAGCGTTTGGTTGCTTTAATGAAAGTTATTGAGCAGTGGGATTCATTAGGAACAAATGATTAGATTTGATACACCCTGTCTCTCTCTCTCTCTCTCTCTCAGAACGAGAGGCTTATCGCGGTTAAGTGGCCTGGAAATTTGGAGCTGCGGCGATCGTTCTATTTATAGAGTGAGAGGGAATGAGAGAGAGTGCAGAATTGAACCCAGTTGATTAGTATGTGATTGACGTGCATATCAAGTCATTCGGCGTTTCGTTCAAGTTCAGATTAAGCTTTATTACGTATCAAGTTAATAGGATGGTTAACAGATCGGAACACGCACACATGCTCTCATATACTGACACACACAAACACACTTAATGCAGCGAGTATGTTCATTTCACCAGTAGTCTAGGAGAGGACTACGTATGTACAGTTGAAGACAAATTTATTAGAATTCCTGTGAAATTTAAGTGCTGTGCAATTGAAAAAAAGACTGTTTAAAGACATTTTTAAGCAATATTTTAATAACTAATATTTAATAAATAATCCCTATTGTCTTTGTCATGGTGACAGTACATCATATGTAATAAGTTATTTTGTAAGATATTGCTATTCAGCTTAAAGTATCATTTAAGGCTTAACTGGGTTAATTAGGCTAATTAGGCAAAAAAGGTTACTTTGGCAAGTCATTGGACAAGATGGGTTTGTTCTGTAGCCAATCGGGTGAAAAAAAACTCATACCTTCGATCCCTTGATTTTGACTGAGGTAGCAATTTGGCTTCATATGTTCACTCCATCATCTATATGTCCCAGAATGCAATGCAATTATGACGTCAAAACAGTGTAGTTCCCAAGTGGTCAAGCGTGTAGGGCATTTCATTTAAACCTATTCAGGTGCTCCGATGCTAGTGGATACTTGTGTGACGTAATCTATGGTGTACATCCAAGTCAGTGAGTTGGAGGGATGTTAATGAGTGAAGGGTATAAAAGATTAGACTGGAATGCAGCCAGTGAGTAAGTGAATGAACGAACAAATTAATGGATGCATGAATGAATAAATGAATGAATAAATGAATGAATGAAAGCCCCTTTTCATCTAATGCATACTGAACTGAACTGAAATTAATGAATGTATAGATGGATGGATGGATGAATGAATGAATGAATGAATGAATGAATGAATGAATGAATGAATGAATGAATGAATGAATGAATGAATGGATAAATGAAAGCCTCTTTTTCCCCACAACATCCCAGCTATATTAATTCTAATCTAATTCATACTGAACAGACCTGAAATGAATGAATGAATGAATGAATGAATGAATGAATGAATGAATGAATGAATGAATGAATGAATGAATGAAAAAAGCGAACAAACACAAACAAATGAACAAACGAATGAACGAACGATTGAACAAACTAAGGCACAAACAAACGAATGAACGAACATTTGCAGAACAGTTATCTAAGTTTACTCTGTCCTAAAAGAAAGCCCATTTTCCCAAAACATCCCACTTTTATTAATTCCCATTTTATTCATACTGAACTAAACTAAAATTAATGAATGTATAGATGAATGAATGAATGAATGAATGAATGAACGAATGAATGAATGAACGAACGAACGGATGTGAATGAATGAATGAATGAATGAATGAATGAATGAATGAATGAATGAATGAATGAATGAATGAATGAATGAACATACGAACAAATGAATAAAAGCCTCTTTTTCCCACAAAATCCTAGCTATAATAATTCTAATCTAACTCATACTGAACAGAACTGAAATTAATGAATGTATAGATGAATGAATGAATAAATAAACAAACACAAACAAATAAACAAATGAATGAACAAACTAAGGAAAGAACGAACGAACAAACAAACATTTGCAGAACAGTTATCTAAGTTTACTCTGACCTAAAATAAGCCAATTTTTCCCACAACATCCCAGCTATATTAATTCCCATCTTATTCATACTGAACTAAACTGAAGTTAATGAATGTATAGATGAATAAATGAATGAATAAATGAATGAACACAAACGAATGAATGAATGAATGAATAAATGAATGGATGGATGGATGGATGGATGGATCGATGGATGGATCGATGTGAATGAATAAATGAATGAATGAATGAATGAATGAATGAATGAATGAATGAATGAATGAATGAATGAATGAATGAACATACGAACAAATGAATGAAAGGCTCTTTTCCCCACAAAATCCCAGCTATAATAATTCTAATCTAATTCATACTGAACAGAACTGAAATTAATGAATGTATGAATGAATGAATGAACAAATGAACGAACAATTGAACAAACAAAGAAACAAACAAACAAACGAATGAATTAATTAATGAATGAATGAACATTTGCAGAACAGTTATCTAAGTTTACACTGTACTGAAAGAAAGCCCATTTTCCCACAACATCCCAGCTATATTAATTCCCATCTTTTTAATACTGAACAGAACTGAAATGAACGAACAAAAGAATGAATGAATGAATGAATGAATGAATGAATGAATGAATGAATGAATTAATGAATGAATGAATGAATGAATGAATGAACACAAACAAATGAGCAAACGAATGAATGAACATTGAACGAACTTAGGAACAAACAAATAAATGAATAAATGAATGAATGAATGAACAAATAAATAAAGAAGCGAACCTTTTTAGAATTTTTATCCAAGTTTACTTTGTCCTAAAAAGAAAGGCCATTTTTCCCACAACATCCCAGCTAAATTAATTCCCATCTAATTTATACTGGACAGAACTGAAATGAACGAATGAATGAATGAACAAACGAACATTTGCAGAACAGTTATCTAAGTTTACTCTGTCCTAAAAGAAAGCCCATTTTTTCCCACAACATCCCATATTAATTCCCATCTAATTCAAACTGAACAGAACTGAAAAGAATGAATGAATGAATGAATGAATGAATGAATGAATGAATGAATGAATGAATGAACATTTGCAGAACAGTTATCTAAGTTTACACTGACCTAAAAGAAAGCCTATTTTTCCACAACATCCCAGCTATATTAATTCCCATCTAATTCATACTAAAGCAGAAGTGAAAGAGTGACTCTCATTACTCTGCATCTGTACTAGCCGAGCTCTTATTGTGCACGGCTGAAAAGTTACACGCCAGCTGAATTAGCCATTCCCCTTTCATCCTTTTTAAGACTCAAAGGAGCTTTGAAGCCGATAAGAATAGAGTGTTGTGATAGTATCTCAGCATCTGAGAAGAAACACACACACACACACACACACTTCTGCCTTCTCCTCGATAACAACGGTCCTTCTGTCAAGAGCTAGCCATGGCAGTTTGCCTCGGTTGATGGTCAGGCTCTGACACTGAGAGCTTGGCGAGTGTTTCTCCCATGATGCCGTTTGCCAGTATGTGGCGAAGGCCTGTTTCCAATATGGCGAGCGTGTGCGGGCAGGCGGTGGGGTTGGAGAGCTCCGGCGGGTCCACTCGTGACACTTTGTAAACACACTTGTGCGGGTGCATTGAGTGATTGGTTATGTAAGACACGCACAGACTTCAGTGCGTCTGTACGGACATGCTGTTCATTCTGTGTTGATCCTTCAGGACGTGGCAGAGAGATTGCGGAGATGTGACACCGCCTGCCCGCACAACCAAGGCATATATTGTCTAGTTCTAGTGCACTCCATATAGGTGAGTGGGCTTGACAAACCACCTATAGGATAATAATAATAATAACAATTCTTTACATTTATATAGCACTTTTCTGGACACTCAAAGCACATTACACATTGGGGAGAATTTCCTCATCCACCACCAATGTGCAGCATCCTATGTGGATGACATAACGGCAGCCATATTACGCCAGACCGCACACCACACACCAGCTGATTGGTGGAGAGTCATGAAGCCAATTATGATATGGGAGGTCATGATGCAAGGATACCGAGACTAACTGAGCAGTATAGAGTCCCCTTCACTATACTGGGGCGTTAGGACCCACACAGACCACAGGTTGAGCGCCCCTTGCTGGCCTCCCTAAAACCACTTTGCGGCAGCAACCTAGCTTTCCCATGTGGGATCCCATTGAGGTACTGACCGGGCCCAGACCTGCTTAGCTTCAGTGAGCGTTCATGTGAGAGCTGCAGAGAGCTAGCTGCCAGATACAGTCCTTCCTCTATTATGCACCACCGCACTCTTTGTTAGCTACTATGTTTCTGTTTGTACAGATAAATATCGTACAGCCACATATTGGAAGTCTTTAAATGTTTTCTATTTTATTTATATTTCTCCAAAATGTAGGTTCTTATTGTTATTATTTTTGTTATTGTTGTTATTATTTTAAGGTCACGAGTGGTTGTGTAAGCGTTTCATTGCCTATCATACTGTGTATGACCACTAAACAAGTCTTATGTTGCACGGGTATATTTTTACAATACACTGCATGGGTCAGAGCTATAGATTTTTATTTTATACTAAATGTCTTTATAATGTTAAGTTTGATTAGTTATGTGCATTGCTAAGCACTTACTTCTGACAACTTTAAAGATGATTTTCATAATATTTAGATTTTATTCCAGGTTTTTTAAATAGCTTTATCTCGGCTAAATGTTATACTATCCTAACAAACCAAACATCACCAGAAAGATTATTTAATCAACTTTCAGATGATGCTTAAATCTCAGTTTTGAAAAATGTACACTTATGTGTTTGTGGTCCAGGGTCACATATATTCTCTAAGTTGTTGTTTGTTTGTTTGTTTGTTTGTTTGTTTGTTTGTTTGTTTGTTTGTTTGTTTGTTTGTTTGTTTGTTTGTTTGTTTGTTTGTCATATTATTTATGCACCACAATTTCTTGGAATTTAATAAAATGTTATTTGTTTGTTTGTTTGTTTGTTTGTTTGATTATTTATTATTTTTAGCATATTCTTAATTTATTTTTCTATTGTTTGTTTGTTTGTTTGTTTGTTTGTTTGTTTGTTTGTTTGGCATATTAATTTATGCACCACAATTTCTTGAAATTTAATAAAATGTTGTTTGTTTGTTTGTTTGTTTATTTATTATTTTTAGCATATTCTTAATTTATTTTTCTATTTGTTGTTTGTTTGTTTGTTTGTTTGTTTGTTTGTTTGTTTGTTTGTTTGTTTGTTTTTATGTTTATTTATTTATTTATTTATTTATTGTTAGTTAGTTAGTTAGTTAGTTAGTTAGTTAGTTAGTTAGTTAGTTAGTTAGTTAGTTAGTTGTTTCCACACACATCCAGTCATGTTAGTTTTTAACCAGTTACAAGAATTATTGTAATATTTATTTATTTAGATTCATTTATTTATATGTTATTTTTATATATTTATGCATTTTTTTATTTATTCATTTAGATTTATTTATTTACTTATTTATTTATTTATTTATTTTTATTTATTTATTTATGAATTTGTATTTATTTATATTTATTTATTTATAGATACATTTTTATTTATTTATATTTATATTTTTTATTTTAATTATTTATTTTTATTTATTTATTTATATTTATTTATATTTATTCATGAATTTTTATTTATTTATTTATATTTATTCATTTACAGATGCATTTTTATTTATTTATAATTTTTATTGTATTTATTTATTTATTTACTTATTTATATTTATTTATTTATTCATAATTTTTTATTTTATTTATTCATTTATTTATTTACTTATTTCTCCCCTGGTTTCACAAACAAGGTTTAAGGCTAGTCATGGATTAAATTGAATGTTTGAGCTGTCTCAACTAAAAATAACTTGCAGTGAGATGTCTTAAAATACGTCAGTGTCTTTTTTTGTCTACAGGTGCACACCAGTAATGTATTTTTCCAAGGCCATTTTATAAATGTGGCTTAAATAGCCTAATTTAACTAAGGTCTAGTCCTGGCTTAAGCTAAGCCCTGTTTGTGAAACTGGGCCTATATATTTATTTTTATTTATTTATTCATGAGTTTTTATTTATCTAGTTACTTATTTATATTTATATATTTATAGATTCATTTTTATTTATTTATTTCTATTTATTTATTTCTATTTGTTTTTATTTTTATTTATATTTAATTATTTATTTATTCATATCCAGGAAATCAGCTAAACTTGTATTAATTTTTTGTCATGTTAGTTTAAAACCAGTTACAGGAATTTAATTAAATGTTTTTTTTTATTTATTTATTCATTTATTAATTAACTTATTTATTTATTTATTTATTTGTTTGTTTGTTTGTTTGTTTATTCATTTGTTTATTTATTCATTCATTATTGGAAGTTGGTTGTTTGGTTGGTTGGTCAGTTTCTTCCATTCACATCCAGCAAATCTGCAAAATTCTCCTCCATATTTCCAAATGTGTGTCTTTTAATAGAGAATGACTAATTTCTCCAGTTAATACTCGTGAATTGTCTGTGTGACCTGGGCTATGGTGGATTGGGTTATGATTATTCCACGATTATTAGACTGACACAGCACATCAAGCTTCTTTATTTCATAAGACCGAGGAAAATCCTGTTTTCCATGAAATGTCCCCTCGGTGCGGTACATACAACCCACAAACATTCATTACAGTGAGTTAGTGAGATTTCTCTGGACTCCAATGTTGAAAACATTCAAATGAGAAGCATCACTGATGAGATCTGCATATCTTCTCCCGCTGAATTTATTACAAAACCAGCCCCATTTACATTTACGTTTAATTGTGAGAGGCAGCGTGTTCTTGTGTGTGTGTAACCTAAGTCAGTAGCACTGAGGTGATAATATTCTAATGGCTGTGCTGTCGGCAAGATCATCACTAAAAACCACTCACAGAATTTCAATTCTCCTGATTAAAAATGCAGTGTAATTGGTTGTTTTTAGATGGTTAGTTTTTAAAGTCGTTCTCTGGAGGATTGTGTGTGTGTGTGTGTGTGTGTGTGTGTGTGTGTGTGTGTGTGCGTGCGTGCGTGCGTGCGTGCGTGCGTGCGTGCTTGCGTGCGTGCGTGCATGTGTGTTTATGGACTGTCTATACAAATCAATAGAGCGTCCACTAAGCCCTGCCTATACAATGTTACTGACCAATAACCCCTTGGCAACTGTTGCCAGCCATTGTTTTCATGCTGAAATAGGCTTGCATATTCATGTAGCATCTTATCTCATTTATTTCTATTGTTTGAATAGAAAATTGTAATAAAATACCAATGCAATGCCTCTGTATATTCGTATTATTATTTATTATTATTATTATTATTATTATTTTATTAATATATTTAATATTATTATTATTATTATTATTATTATTATTATTATTTATTTACATGTATATCACAAATTTATTTACTTTATGTATTATAATTTATATATATATATATATAAATATCAAATATTTCTAAATTAAATTCAAATAAATGAGTAGTAGTGGTAATAATTGTTGATACCTATATAAACTGTAGTTATTAAATTATAGTTATAAAGAGTTATAGAGTTATAACGTATGTACAGTAAATGTGGATAATTGTAATGTTGATTAATATTTTTACTGTCAAACAGTATCATCAATCCATCAAAAGCAAAACTTTGAATTATCAGAATAGCATTATTATTATTATTATTATTATTTTTCTTTTTAGATATTTTAAAGTAAATATAATACCATTCTAATTTAAATGTATATTACACATTTATTTACATTATGTATTCTATATATAGTTTATATATAGGATTTAGTATGGTAATGAATATATATATATGGCAATATTGATGTATTTGGTCTTAGCGGTATAGATCTGCTGCGCTGCTGCTGCTGCTGCTGCTGCTGCTGCTTTAAATATTATGGCAGAGCAAGTCCCGAGACCTGCTACTGCCAGTATATACACAGACATGCCGTCTGAGAATATAACACACTGCTGCTGCAAACATAATACATATGTAACCCCCGTAGTAGATCTAAACACAGGTGGAGCTGGGGTGAGTGAGGGTCGGCAGCTTAACGGCATAAAATGGCGTAGAGCATTTAAATTGATGAGGAGCAAGCTCATTGGCTGTCAAGGTGACAGCAACCAATCTCCTGCGCCATGTAGCTAATGACACAGGAGCAGATTATTCACCACTGCCTGCGCGCAGAGTTTCATGGCAGAAAATAAATATGTTTTATTGTAAAATATTTCTAAATGTAGTTAAAGTAAATGAGTAATAGTTGTTGATTCCTATATAAACTATACTTGTAAAGTTACAGTTATAAAGTACAGTTATAACGTATATAATATTGATTAATATTTTACTGTCAAATCATACCATTATTCCATCAGTTATTTACAGTATACAGGTCAGAAGAAAAAAAATATATAACATTTTTTGAATAATCAGGATGCTACTATTTTGTTTATTATTACTATTATTGCTAATATTAGTATTACTATAATTTTTACTATTCTTATGGTTATTATTATTATGTTGAAAAACAGTAATAGTGCTTAATGATTTTTTTTTTTGCACAAATAATAAAACACTGCCATTCAAAACATCCAGAGATACTTATTTTTTAAATATACAGTTGAAGTCAAAATTATTCGCCCTCCTCTGATTTTTTAATTTTTCAAATATTCCCCAAATGATCTTTAACAGAGAAAGGACATTTTTACAGTATTTCTGATAATTTTTTTTTCTTCTGCAGAAAGTCTTATTTGTTTTATTTCTGCTACAATAAAAGCATTTCTTAATTTTTTTAAAAACCATTTTAAGGTCAAAATTATTCGCCTCCTCAAGCAATATTATTTCGATGGTCTACAGAACAAACTACTGTTATACAATGACTTGCTTAATTACCCTAACTTGCCTAATTAACCTAATTAACCTAGTTAAGTCTTAAAATTTCCCTTTAAGCAGAATATTAGTATTCTGAAAGATATCTAGTCAAATATGATGTACTGTCATCATGGCAAAGATAAAAAAAAATCAATTAATAGAAATGAGTTATTGAAACTATATAGAAATGTGTTTAAAAAAAAAATCTTCTCTCGATTAAACAGAAATTGGAACATACAGGGGGGCTAATAATTCAGGAGGACTAATAATTCTAACTCTATATAGTATCAAATTTTGAAAACATTGTCAGTTGTATTCTCCAGCTCCTTGCAGTGTGCTGTTCTGTGAGCTCGTCCATATATGAGCAGCAGTAACTGAGGAGGAGGCGGGGCTTAGTGAAGGGTCAATTGTCCTTGTCGACCGTCAAGCAGCACTTTCATCCCGGATTACACTACAAGAGCCCTGCTTCACCCAGAGGCTCAAAGACACAGAGAAAAAAGCATGCGCTTTGCATTTGTTATGTGCTCTGTGTAAGCGGGCTTTCACTCGTATGCCATCTCCAGTTAAAGATCTGCTTTACCATGAATGAAACCCTGTGTGTGTGTTTACAATACACGAAACGCAATTACATTGTTGCTTATTGATTTGTGGAATTCACAGAGTAGCACAAAATTGCCTACCTGGCCTTTTTGCACACCTTGCTCTTTCAATAAACACACACACACAAAGCTTTTAAACTGCAGTCTCCTAGCAACTGCAATGCTGAAGGATTTGTATGTGTCTCTATATGTTGTTAGTGTGTATTACATTGTAATTTCACTTAGTGTACATTAATACTGGATGAATCAGTTTCCTGTTGAACACAATGTTCTGTTTCCTCTGGTCATTCAGCTCACGTCACTGTATATTTCATCTTTCTGTTCTGCCTCTGCCTCACGTTTATTTCTGAAAGGAGAAAAATTTGTGAATGTGTGCTGAGATGACACAAGGCTTCAGAATGGAAGTGTAGCAAAGCCTTTGGTTGTTTTGTAATGCAAGTTAGATTTGACTGTAGCCAAAAGTGTTATAATTTAGCATTTTCAAAAACAAGAGAAAAAGGTTTGTTTTATATCATGTTGATTTTTTTGTTTTGTTTATATCCAGATAATATAACGCAAAAGAAAATGTAAAATCCTAAACATTTTTTATTTTTATTTATTTAATTTTTTAGGCAGAGGGATATTTATATTTTATTTTATTTATTAAAAAATGTATTTTATTTTTATTTGTAATTTTTTATTATTATTTTGTTGGTAGTGTAATATATAAAAATGTGTAACCGCAAAAAAAGATTTTATTTTATTTAATTTTTTTAGGCAGAGGGATATTTATATTTTATTCTATTTATTAAAAAATTTATTTTATTTTTATTTGTAATTTTTTATTATTATTTTGTTGGTAGTGTAATATTCATTCATTCATTCATTTTCTTGTCGGCTTTGTCCCTTGCGGGGTCGCCACAGCGGAATGAACCGCCGTAGTGTAATATATAAAAATATTTTATTTTATTAAATTTTTTTTATTTTACTTGATTTTTTTTTCAATTATATTTTACATAATTTTTATTTGCAATTTTTTTATTGTTTTGTTTAGGCAGTATGATATAGGGTTGGGCGATGTTGACCAATTTGGCATCGTACGATGTCTATTGTGAGCATCAGCGATGGACGATGGCATCGTCGTCATAGGCGGGGTGGGGGTGGTTGTTGTTAAATATCAATTAATTAATAACGAATTTAATAATTGTAGCCTATCGTTACCCATAACCAAACCATAAATAAATAAAGTTATACACAAATTACCACCTGTCAATCACTTTTTTCAGCGGGACTCTGGCATGAATAAGCAGAGTGATCTGTGTCCTTATATAATGGCTTTTCCCCCACAGCTGGTGGCGGAGACGAGACGAGAGTTCGTTTGGAGTTCACTGTAATTTGTTTTGTGATTAATGATAACTTCCTTATTTTATTATTATTATTATGAGGAAATAATAACAAGTAAAGATGCTAGGGCTCGACCGTTTTGGCGTATGCGCCCGAAATTTTATGCGACCTAAAATATATATTTAGAAGCATTTGTGCTAGTGCATAAATTGTTGCCCTATGACCTGTTTTCACTGCAAAATCCTCACCGCGTGTGCGGATTTAGGAGACATTTATGCAGGATGCATCTTTGCACCTAAAGACGCCAAACGCAGCGGTCAGGAACAGATTAAAACAGTTGTTATGCGATTGTGAACTTGCCGAAGTAAAACAAGCCCGCAATGCTTGCCCCGCCTTTGTGCTCTTCTTATTGGCCCACTGCACTAGAACTGAACGCGAATGGATTGGTTAATATCAGCTGTCAATCACTCAGTCAATGCCTTCTGCCTTCACATGACAGGAGCTGCAACCGCGGAAATGTGAAGCGCTGACAGATTTAGTTTTAGAAACCCTAACGTTACTAATAATGGCACATCTTATTAGTGATCATCTGCTGATTGTTAATCCACCATTTACACTTTTCCAAGAGTGGATAAAAGACTTCCAGTGGCTTCAAGTTTGCTATGAAAATAACTAAAGCCATTCACTGTAAAGTCTGTGGGACGGGGTTTGCAGATAACAGCGTTTGCGACTGAATCTACACATTTTAAGCGCGAGAGGTGCTGTATAATCCTCACGATGTATTTAATCCTCACGATGCTGTCAGCCGTGCAAGCGGCAGCTATAAGTAAAATATAACACAGCTCATGAAAAGAGCAAATAATAAGTTATATATCAATATAAATGTGGGGTGATGGATCACGATGCCGGCTCAGCATCGTGAAGTTTATCGGCCATCGGCGATGGACGATGACATCGTCTATCGGCCGAACCTTAGTATGATATAAAAATGTGTAACCCCCAAAAAATATAAAATTTTATTTCATTTATATTTTACATTATTTTTTATTTTTTATTATATTATAATGACTTTTAAGGCAGTGTGATATAAAAGTGTGTTACCCAAAAAAAATATTTTATTAAATTTTATTTTACTTGATTTTACTTGATTTTTTTTAAAAATTATATTTTACTTCATTTTTTTTATATATATATATATATTTTTTTTTTTTTTTTTATGACTTTTTAGGCAGTTTGATGTAAAACATTTTTAACCTCAAAATGAATTTTATTTTTTATTTTATTGTATTTTTCTTCAATTTTATTTTATTCATTCATTCATTTTCTTTTCGGTTTAGTCCCTTTATTAATCTGGGGTCGCCACAGCGGAATGAACTGCCAACTTATCCAGCGTATGTTTTACACAGCGGATGCCATTCCAGCTGCAACCCATCACTGGGAAACATCCATACACGCTCATTCACACTCATACACTACGGACAATTTAGCCTACCCAATTCACCTATATCAATTCATCTATATCACATGTCTTTGGACTGTGGGGGAAACCGGAGCACCCGGAGGAAACCCACGCCAACACGGGGAGAACATGCACACTCCACACAGAAATGCCAACTGATTTAGCTGAGGCTCGAACCAGCGACCTTCTTGCTGTGAGGCGAATGTGCTACCCACTGCGCCACCGTGCAGCCCATTTTTTTTATTTTACATTATTTTTATTTTATTTTATTTTTAGATTTTTTTAGGCAGAGTGTTATATTTTTTTTATTATTTAATTTAATTTTATTTATATTTGTATTATTTTTTAGGCAGTGTGATATAAATGTTTTATTTTATTTTTTAAAGTTTTGTGTTAAAGACATAAAAACAAACTTTTATTTTATTTTTTATAACACTTTTGTATTATTTTTCAGGTAGTAAGGGACTTTAGAAAAATTACATTGTTAGATTTTTTGCTTGCTTTTTTGTTTTTTGTTTTAAATTGTATTTAGGAAGTACAAAGTTAAAAAAAAAAAAAACCTTATAACATATAAACACATTTTTCAGGTAGTTTAATATGGAAAAAAATATTTCTCTAAACAAACATTTAAACATTAATTAATGTATTTTTATCCTGGTGAGATCCTAGTGGGATTCAAGATGTTAGTGATTTTTTTTTTTATGAGAATCTATAATATACAACCAACTGCTCTGTGTTCACTAGATGATAAAGTCTCTTTCTCTCTCCTTCTCTTTCAGTGTTAAGTATAGGAGAGGGGGGATTCTGGGAAGGGACGGTGAAAGGAAGAACCGGTTGGTTTCCTGCAGACTGTGTGGAGGAAGTACAGATGAGACAGTATGATCCTCGACTTGGTAAGAACTGGCATTTTGCTTTAACTTGTGATTGTTTATTATACTACTCTGCGCTTGTACCTCCTCTAAACATTTTGAATCCACTTGGCTAAATGTCAAATAGAATTTACATATACATTTTGCTCTACCTGCCATTTACCTGCCAAACTTGTTAGACAGGAAAGAGATGTTAAATATTATGATCTTCATTGATTGTTTCATTAAGGTGTGTTTATTTAAAAGTAAAATCTAGTCAGCCTGAATTATGTAGTCATAATTCACACTGACTAGTAGAATTTATGCTACTGTAAGTAGAATTTATGCTACTGAGAATTTCATGTGAAGCCAAAATATAGGAATGTACATTTTGAAGCTGGTTGGTCACATGACACTGCTGTCTTTTTTTAGCTGGATGATATTTGTTTTATAATTGATAAAGCTTGCATCGTTGATAGTTGATTGAATTTAGTGATGAACAATATGTTGGTGGCCATGTTGGTATCTGCTGATGTGTTATCAGCATCGGACAATAAATAATGGATTATTTCCACACTTCAAACACATCCTAGACGAAAAGGTTTTCATTGGTGGCTTCTACGTGGTATGACTATGATTTTTTTAGATGTTTCCTTGGTTTCTGCTGTTTAAGGGATCGTTCACTTAAAAATGAACATTTACTTACTCAAGTGGTTCAAACTCTTATGAATTTCTTTCTTCTGTTGAACACAAAACAATATGTTCTGAAGAATGTTGGAAAAAGCAGCTATTGACCTCCATTAGTAAGAACAAACAAGTACAATGCAAGTCAATGGCTGCTTTTTCCAACAATCTTCAGTTTTGACCATATTTGGAAGGGTTGTAAATATTAATGAGCTCTCCTCTGACGCTCTGCAGCTTGTGCCAGTGTCTGCTCTCTCTCTCTCTCTCTCTCTCTCTCTCTCTCTCTCTCTCTCTCTCTCTCTCTCTCAAACACACACACACACACACACACACACACACAATGTAATATATTCTGAAATACACACATGTAAAATATTCAGGGTGACGCGGTGGCTCAGTGGTTAGCACCGTCGTTTTACAGCAAGAAGGTCGCTGGTTCGAGTCCCGGCTGTTTCAGTTGATATTTCTGTGTGGAGTTTGCATGTTCTCCCCGTGTTGGCGTGGGTTTCCTCCGAGTGCTCCAGTTTCCCCCACAGTCCAAAGACATACGCTATAGGTGAATTGAATAAGCTAATTTGGCCGTAGTGTATGTGTGTGAATGAGAGTGTATGGGTGTTTCCCAGTACTGGATTGAGCTGTGTAAAACATATGCTGAATAAGTTGCGGGTTCATTCCACTGTGGCGACCCCTGATAAATAAAGGGACTAAGCTGAAGGAAAATGAGTGAATAAATAAAAATACTCATACATCAGTTGTAAAAAAAAATCAACAAATTGACTTGATGCTTTGTTAACTATATTTTCTGCTGTAATGTTATTGAGGTTTATTTTAGCTAGAAGGAGCGAGTGAGCTTTCTTTAAACCACCAGAGGAAAATAGATTGGTCCTATGTTGTGTTTTGGATTAAATATAGGCGAAATTATAATCATACCTGACAATAGCAGCTGACAGAGATGCGTTTAAAGTTGAGGCTTTAACATATATGAAAACACAGTCAGGAATTAATATCAACCTCTGCATAAACAGATGACGCTTAATAAAGTTTATTAGCATCTATTTACTCAAGACTGAGCTGAGTGATATGACACAATTCATAAATGTGCATTAAACACTTATATTTTGCAGTTCACATGTGTTTGTTGCCTCATTATACACAATTATTCACAACATACAGTTGAAGTCAGAATTATTAGCCCCCCTTTGAATTTTCTTTTTCTTTTTTAAATATTTTCTAAATGATGTTTAACAGAGCAAGGAAATTTTCACAGTATGTCTGGTAATGTTTTTTTCTTCTGGAGAAAGTCTTATTTGTTTTATTTCGGCTACAATAAAAGCAGTTTTTAATTTTTTCAAAAACATTTTAGGGTCAAAATTATTAGCCCCTTTAAGCAACATTTGTTTTCGATAGTCTACAGAACAAACCATCATTATACAATTAAAAATTTGTGGTATGTGAAAAGACTAAAAGAGTTGTGTTAGAAACCCCAGTACATCAGACTGCTTCTCCACAAACAAGGAGAGGGAGAAAATCACAAGACATTGTCTCAGAAAAATAATTCCAGAAATTTCATTTTGCATGATTTTGACATCAAATTCAAAACATATACTCAGGAGATATGTAGCTTTTGACCTATTACTTTTATGTGTTGCTCCAGGACTGATTTCACACATTTGTTTATTAAATAATAAAATGTTTAGTGCGGTGCAATTTTTTTTACATAACTTAAGCATCTCTAACTTTTTTTGTTTTTAGCATTATAAACTCTAGATGATGGAAAATAAAGCCCAGAGCGTCTTCTTTGTAAAGATACATAAACTGTGAATGTAGACCAAATTATTCATCAACTGTAAAGGTTTCAGTTTGGGATGATTGTTTTTGAGAGGACACCGATATAGTCTCAGAAAACATTTTACAGAAATCTCATTTTGCATGCTATCTTCATCAAATTTGAAATATAAACTCATGAGACACTTGGCTTTCAAGTCATATTTTTTCTAGGACATTACATTAATGTTTTCCTGTGTTTGTATTTGGAAAAACAAATATTGAACACAATACAAATTTTTTTTCTCATAACTTCATAATGTATAGCTTTTTAAATTTTTTAACATATAACTTCCCCTTTTACCACAGTAAAGCTCAAAGTGTCTTCTTTCCAGTAATACCCAGTTTGTGTTTGTAGCTTACTGGAGTCAGGAACTGTTACTGTTTAAAGTTAGGTAGGTATAAATCCCCAAAATTGAGTGAAGGCTAACAGGTTTTAAACAGAAACTGGGGGGAAAATAAACAGGGGGACTAATAATTCAGACTTCAACTGTACATGTTAAACTAACAAAAGATATATTTAAGTTGACCCTATGACGGTTTGTGGTGGCGCTGAATAGATTTATAATCTGTATATCCTGCATTTTGCATTCTGACATGCTCTGAACACTCTGTGGTATTCCCGCCTCTTCTGTTTTTAAAATAAAAGTCCCAAATGCATAGTAAGTTTAATACAAGCTTAAATAGATTTAAATATACACACAAACAAAGTCTGGGGCGTACATATGAATGATCCCTTGTGGATCATCAGAGTCTATGTTTTGTTGTGATTAACCTGTTTTTCACTGGAATTTTACACACCGGATTTACCTGACAATGAGGAAACAACGTTTGAGGCTCACGGTATGTCATTTCCATGTACTAAGCTCTTATAGGTCATTATTCATTCATTAATTTTCCTTTAGCTTAGTCCCTTTATTCATCAGTGGTCGCCACAGCGGGATGAACCACCAACTTATATAGTATATGTTTTACACAGTGGATGCCCTTCCAGCTGCAACCCAGTACTCGGAAATATCCATACACACTCATTCACACTCATACACTATGCCCAGTTTAGTTTATTCAATTCACCTATACCGCATGTCTTTGGACTGTGGGGGAAACCGGAGCACCCGGAGGAAACCCATTCCAACACAGGAAGAACATGCACATAGAAATGCCAACTGACCAAGCCGGGACTCGAACCAGCGACCTTCTTGCTGTGAGGCGACAGTGCGCCAACCACTGAGCCACCATGTCACCCTAATTCATTATTATTACTATTAGTATTCTTATTTATACTAGGTATATTCAGAGTTTCATCATATGTCACTTTTAGGGATTTTTTTTATATTTACCAGCCAACTCTAGTATGCCTCTTTACAGTCTTTCTCTGTCGATCTCTCTCTCTTTCTCACACACTCCCACTCTCTCTCATAAATGCTGTTTTTAGAGGTGTTTGTCATTTTTAGGGTTGTGTACTGAGATCAGGCAGGCAGGCCGGTGTCTGTACTAAACATCCCATTTAAATGCATTGTGAGAGTGAGAGAAAGAGAGATGAAAAATTCCCACACACCTTTTCCGACGGCAAGCATGGCACGTGTCCAATGATTCAAACACACAGACACACACACACAGAGGAACAGGTTAAAGGGGAGCTCAGAGTGATGTATTGCCTCCATCCTTAGAGGGCTTTCTAAAAATGAAAGATCTAATGATGCCAGGAAACCACTGGCGAGCCTCCGTAGATGGGTCTCCTTTAGAAAACCAAGGTGTTTCCCCATCAGCAGAAATGTATTGCACAGCAGCTTTTGTCATTTCATACATGTGTACATTGACGGATCAATGAGTTTGTTTCTAAAACTGTAGTGTGTCCTTAGGATTAATATATACAGTTGATGTCAAAATTATTAGCCCTCCTGAATTATTAGCCCTCCTGTATATTTTTCCCTAATTTGTTTAATGGAAAGAAGATTTTCACACATTTCTAAACATAATACTTTTAATAACTCATTTCTAGGGCCAGACAGAATCTGCGGACATTTTGTGATATTTCTGCTGAGAATTTTGTTAAAAATCTGCGGATTTATGCTCAATGATTTTGGGAGTATCGTAACTAAAAACTTAATATATGAAATAAAAAATAATACCTTTAAACTTTTTATGTAATGTTTACTATGCAAATCCAGTTAAAACCACTTTATTTAGTAAACAAAGCAAGTCTCTCATATAATATATCTACTAAAAGACAGAAAAGATTACACTACAAATTGTATTGTAAATAAATCATATAAATATTTTCATATTAGTCAATAATATTACTGAAATTAATTTGAAAAAAACTGAATAACTATAAGGCGACACGTGGCACAGTATTTAGTGCTGTTGCTGTTCCTCCGGGTGCTCGGGTTTCCCCCACAAAAGTCCAAAGACATGTGGTACAGGTGAATTGGGTAGGCTAAATTGTCCGTAGTGTATGTGTGTGAATGAGTGTGTATGGATGTTTCCCAGAGATGGGTTGCAGCTGGAAGGGCATCCACTGCGTAAAACATGGGGACTGAGCTGAAAAGAAAATAATTGAATGAATGAATGAATGAATGAATGAATGAATGAATGAATGAATGAATAACTATAAACTTACACACATTTACACAAGTAAATAAACAGAATAATGATGGGCTAAAAATCTGCGGAATTCTGCGCGCGCAGATTCTGTGTAGGCCTACTCATTTCTAATAACTGATTTCTTTTATCTTTATATATAGTAGTTTACTAGATATTGTTTAAGATACTAGTATTCAGCTTAAAGTGACATTTAAAGGCTTAACTAGGATAATTAGGCAAGTTAGGTTGATTAGGTAAATCATTGTGTAACGATGGTTTGTTCTGTAGACAATCGAAAAAATATATTACTTAAGGGGGCTAATAATATTGACCATAAAATGATTTTTTTTTTAATTAAAAACTGTTTTTATTCTAGCCGAAATTAAACAAATAAGACTTTCTCCAGAAGAAAAAAATATTATTAGACATACTGTGAAAATTTCCTTGCTCTGTTAAACATCATTTGGGAAATATTTTTAAAAAAGTAAATTAAATAAAATTCATTGGATGGCAAATAATTTTGACTTCAGCTGTACATTTATAATCACAGGCCTGCTGCTATGGTTTATGTTAGCTTGCCAGCTTGATATATCATCAGCCATCTTTAAAACAGATGTATGGTGATTTTTTTTAGGGTTGCATGATATACAGTATTGTTTCAGCATCAACATTGTGTTCTACATCCACAATAAAAATCCACAAATCAGATTGCAGGATGTCACGTAGGGATTTAACCATAATAGAGTGAAAGCTTATCATTTGCACTTTTTTTGAAAATGAATAGTTCACCCAGAAATTTTAACTGTCATCGTTTATTTACCCTCTACTTGTTTTAAACCTGTGGCACCTCTCATATGGAGAATGAAGTCACATTCATTGCTCAGGTGTGATTTTTTTTTTCACAGACTTCAACAGAGTGTAAAAATCTTGATGGTTCTGTGAGTCTCGTCTATCAAATCTGATCTTTATATTGGATTCTCTCTATTGGATTCAAGTCAGATGATTGGCTGGGCCATTCTACAGCTTGATTTTCTTTCTCTGAAAGCATTTAAGAGTGTCCTTGACTGTGTTTTGGATCATTGTCTTGCTGAAATGTCCACCCTGGTTTCATCTTCACCATTCTGCTAATGTAGATGTTAAACTGAAGCAGCTAATATTAATTTACAATGATGAAGAGCAGAGGGTTGCTGAATAACTACTGAGAGATTTCAGCTGCTGTCTGGGCTTTCACTGCCTTTCTACACCTCCCTTTCCTCATGTGTTCAATACTTTTTTCCCCTGCATCATTTCATTTTATTACACATAACTTCATTTGTAAACTAAAGCCTAGTTCACACTACAGGATTTTAAGCCTGATTTGAGCCCGATTTGGAAGTTAACGAGCTCGCCGACAGATCGGGCTGTGATCGGGGAAAAATCTGCAGGTGCTTGGCGTTTGGCAATCTTTATGTGTGAACTACTGAACAATGCGTCAAAGAGGCTCACTGAAGCGTCGCCGACACCTCGCAGAGAGAAATCCAATATTTAGCATGCTGAATATTCCAGAGCAGTCGGCCGACTCGACCCCACGTGCTGTCAGATGTAATGATAAGCTGCAGCCAATGAGAGAGAATATCAACATCAGCTGAATGGCCGAGTGTTCAGGAGCAGAACAGAAACGTCTGTGATTGGCCAGAATGGGCATCGATGCACTCGCTTCATTCTGTGTTGACACGAACACAGGAGTAGGCTACATTAACAGTGGAACTAGAATTCTGTAACTATTAGAATTACCATAATGGTCATTCTGACCTTTCTCACATCATATTTACATTCAAAACTTCTATTGAGATATTAAAATTAAGCTTTGAGTGTCTGTCATCATATTTTATGACACCATTACCCTAAAAATCATTATCTTTTTTGGTAATACAGCCTATAAGTATGTAGTTAAGATACTAGAACTTGCAAAGGTCTGAGCCTCGCTTTTATTTTCACTTTCAAACAGGAGCTATTACGCGGCACAGAATATGCTGTTTTGAAATATATATCTGAAGAAAATTTATGATTTTGTTATCAGAAAGTTTTGTTTATTTTAGCAGGAAGTTGCTAGGTAAAAAAATACATGCATATATAAAGTCACAGCGAAAAGAAGCATATATGCATGCAGTCGTTTTGACCAATATGGTAATTAAAGGTAGACATGCTCAGTTCTTTACGGTTTTGTAATAAAAAAAAAAATAACAATGTTAGAAAGACATACACAAATATTTAGGAAACGTCAGGGTGTTATAGATATGTTAGTTGTATTTCAAAGAGTTATACAATTACAAAAATTAAAAACTCTCTGTGTATCTTTCCACTTGAACTTGCAGATGAGTGATTGATCCGCTGATGCATCAGCTGACCGACGATGTTTTAAAATGCTTCCTTGAAAGCTTGAAACGCTGTCAGTGATGTAATCAGCACACAAGCAGCCAATAGTGTTCAGCTTTTTCTGACGACTCCTCCCTCAAAATTTCATTGGCTGTGGTTTGGTAGCTTGACTGAACTGTTGGCGAACAAGCTGTTGTCAGATCATGTAGTGTGTGACCCCCCTCTTGTGGATCATTTACGTGGTGTGAACACCACAGTGATTAAAACACACAAAATCAAGTCATGTAGTGTGAACTGCACAGCAATCTGCCGATGTTTAAAATCCTGTAGTGTGAACTAGGCTTAATTAGTTTTGTTTTCTTTGCATTTGTGGATTTCGTTGGTTCATTGGTTACCAACATCAAGTGAAAATTTCAAGTCAACAGCACCGTTAGAAATATGTTTTCTGAGGAAAATGGTGACTTGTTCAATATTTATTTCCCTCACTGTTTAGTCTGTAGCCCCAAATATACTTTATAATCATCATATCTAACAACGTTTCGTTCTAATAAGCTTGTCTGTGGAATGCTGAATTGCAGGTGAAACCCATTGCAGCTTCACCTCTTGATTGAAAATGTGACACTGATTTCAAATGACAGTTCAACAAACAAGTTAATAATATTAAGTCACTTATATTTTTGATGAAATAATAATGACTGTTTTGGTCTATTTTAGCAGTGAAAATAGATCCGATGAATCTGAACAAATTTCCAAATTTCTTTCTTCCCACCCTGTAGCCTACTCGCGCAAGTTCACTTAAAGGGCACCTATTTTACCCCTTTTTTAAGATGTAATATTAATATTATGGTTCTTCTGAGTGTGCCAGTTTAAGTTCAGTTCAAAACACAATTCTGATTTTTTTTGTTATGATGTGTTAAAAAGTGCCATTTTGGGGGTGTGTACACAGTTAGTTGTTTTAGGGGCGTGTTGCTTCACATGAAAATTAGTTTCGACCTCCCGCCCAACTTAACAAGGGGGCGGAGTTAAGAGCTCCCCCGCTTTGTGCATGGCTACAGACAGGCAGACAGAGAGAAGCAACATGAGTGAGAGGACCAGCATTCAGCTGTACATGTACGACTCGGACACAGACCAAGCAGAGAGTCCAAAATCATTTGTGTCTTTGTATAGTTTTACAGCCAACTGTGTGCTAGTTTAAAGCTCCGAGCTTGTAGCCTACACCGAGACTAATAAGCACACTGAATTAACTTTGACTGAAGGGCATCACACACCGGATGCACCGCGACGCGGCGCGCACATGACAGTTGAAAGTATCGCACACTTGCGGCGCCGGTGTGTGTCACCTGATAGAAACTTATGTTTAGATTTCAGAAATGCATGCCGCTGCGTGGCGCGACGCTGTGTGTCGCCGAGCGTGGCTTCTGGTGTACGACCTGCTTAAGGCTATAACTAAAGGGCGTCATTCACCGCATGCGCCACTCAGAGCCACGACACGGCATACCAGATGCGCACATTAGCATGTTATTTAAAATGAAACTACTGTATTTAGATAACGCTCTGTGGCGCGGCAGAAATAAGAACAGTGTCCTGAGCAGGGCCAGCTCGTCCATAGAGGCGACCTAGGCGGCAGAATAGTGAGCTAAGCCCCCGTTCCTCACTTTCATCCACGGCACCCACCCCCTTCCTCCCGGTCCTCACTTTCATCCGCGACACCGCGAAATGCATGGCGCTGTGCGTCGTTAGTTCGTTATTTCCAATGGAGGGACGCGCACGTGAGGCAACGCGCTCGCACTTTCCAGCTGCACCTATTTAAGATGACAGAGAGCTTTTGTGACCGCGGGAAATGCAAACCGCTGAAGTTTAAGGAAGACGCAATTAAAAGTACACGTGTATGCAAACACTGGCGCGGAGGAGAGCGATAACGTGGTGAATGTTGAGCCCAATGAGTCTTACATCTAAAAATAGAGCAAGGGTGTTTCTTTGGTGACGTCGCTTTGACTCACACGCTGAATATGGCGGACGTGAAACAACATACTGAGGATATGGTAATGCGCACCTGTCAATCAATATTGGTGGCCGGGGGTCCGCACTCCTACGTCATGTTGCGGTATATCTCAAAACCGCTCCAATTGGTCCACCGTTTTTATGTTGTTAAATTGAAAAAAAAAAGGACTGAGTGTGCTAATATCACCACAATATGACGGTCTATACACTATACCTACACATATGTCTGTCCAAACAGCTTGAAAAGTAGATTTTTCACCATAGGTGCCCTTTAATTTGTATAATTATGCACATAGTTCATTTTACTTAGGCAAATACTCACTTTTTAAAGTAAAGTCAACTAATCACTTTTTACATTGCAGTATATCACTGCAAAGGTCATTCCAACATCTTTTCACTTTTAATCAAAGAAAGAATAAACTAAGGTTGGTATATTGAGTCATTGAATCACACTCAGGTTCTTATATACATATGTATATGTTATGGTGCTCGAGTACAAGCACAAATAATTCACTTCAAGTCCGCCAGCGTCACTAATAACAAGGGTTTCT
>LR812536.1:12664999-12719999 GCA_903798195.1 Danio kyathit | reverse complement strand
GTGTGGAAAAACCAAGGCGCAAAATATCTGCCCATGAACTGAGAAAAGTCAAGCGTGCAGCTGCCAAGATGCCACTTGCCACCAGTTTTGCCATATTTCAGAGCTGCAACATCACTGGAGTGCCCAAAAGCACAAGGTGTGCAATACTCAGAGACATGGCCAAGGTAAGAAAGGCTGAAAAACGACCACCACTGAACAAGACACACAAACTGAAACGTCAAGACTGGGCCAATAAATATCTCAAGACTGATTTTTCTAAGGTTTTATGGACTGACGAAATGAGAGTGAGTCTTGAAGGGCCAGATGGATCGGTAAAGGGCAGAGAGCTCCAGTCCGACTCAGACGCCAGCAAGCTGGAGGTGGAGTACTGGTTTGGGCTGGTATCATCAAAGATGAGCTTGTGGGGCCTTTTCGGGTTGAGGATGGAGAGCTCAACTCCCAGTCCTACTGCCAGTTTTTGGAAGACACCTTCATCAAGCAGTGGTACAGGAAGAAGTCTGCATCCTTCAAGAAAAACATGATTTTCATGCAGGACAATGCTCCATCATATGCGTCCAAGTACTCCACAGCGTGGCTGGCAAGAAAGGGTCTAAAAGAAGAAAAACTAATGACATGGCCTCCTTGTTCACCTGAACTGAACCCCATAGAGAACCTGTGGTCCATCATCAAATGTGAGATTTACAAGGAGGGAAAACAGCACACCTCTCTGAACAGTGTCTGGGAGGCTGTGGTTGCTTCTGCACGCAATGTTGATGGTGAACAGATCAAAACACTGACAGAATCCATGGATGGCAGGCTTTTGAGTGTCCTTGCAAAGAAAGGTGGCTATATTGGTCACTGATTTGTTTTTGTTTTGTTTTTGAATGTCAGAAATTTATATTTGTGAATGTTGAGATGTTATATTGGTTTCACTGGTGAAAATAAATCATTGAAATGGGTATATATTTGTTTTTTTGTTAAGTTGCCTAATAATTCTGCACAGTAATAGTCACCTGCACACACAGATATCCTCCTAAAATAGCTAAAACTAAAAACAATCTAAAAACTACTTCCAAAAATATTCAGCTTTGATATTAATGAGTTTTTTGGGTTCATTGAGAACATGGTTGTTGTTCAATAATAAAATTAATCCTCAAAAAATACAACTTGCCTAATAATTCTGCACTCCCTGTATGTATATATATATATATATATATATATATATATATATATATATATATATATATATATATATATATATATATATATATATATATATATATATATATATATATATATATATATATATATTTATATATATATATGGGCAACCCAGTGGTGCAGTAGGTAGTGCTGTTGCCTCACAGCAAGAATGTCGCTGGGTCGCAGGTTCGAACCTCGGCTGGGCTGGGTCAGTTGGCGTTTCTGTGTGGAGTTTGCATGTTCTCCCTGGGTTCGCGTGGGTTTCCTCCGGGTGCTCCGGTTTCCCCCACAGTCCAAAGACATGCAGTACAGGTGAATTGGGTAAGCTAAAATTGTCCATAGTGTATGAGTGTGAATGTGTGTGTGGAAGTTCCCAGAGATGGGTTGCGGCTGGAAGGGCATCCGCTGCGTAAAATCGTGCTGGATAAGTTGGCGGTTCATTCCACTGTGGCGACCCCGCAAGGGACAAAGCCGACAAGAAAATGAATGAATGAATATATATATATATATATATATATATATATATATATATATATATATATATATAACAAATAAACTAGTCAGAATACAGGCTACAGTTAAAGCTTTCCTTTAGTTTTTGTAAAATACACGCACGCACGCAGCCACGCACACACAAACATGTTTAAATACATTTATGTTGTTAATAAATAAATAACAATAAATTGTTGTAACAGCAATATCTTCAAGTTTTGCTTTTCACAGTAAAAATGTAATGATTTGCCAATGTAAAGAGAGTACCGCCACCTTTTCCCCCCACTTCAAGCACTGATTATAACACAAACAAATCATCCTCCTGGTGACTTTTTTTTTTTAAATAATAATAATAAAAATAATAATAATGTGGGCGGCGCAGTAGGTAGTGCTGTCGCCTCAAAGCAAGAAGGTCGCTGGTTCGAGCCTCGGCTGGGCCAGTTGGCGTTTCTGTGTGGAGTTTGCATGTTCTCCCTGCGTTTGCATGGGTTGCCACCGGGTGCTCCGGTTTCCCCCACAATCCAAAGACATGTGATACAGGTGAATTGGGTAGGCTAAATTGTCCATAGTGTATGAGTGAATGAGTGTGTGTGAATGTTTTCCAGAGATGGGTTGCGGCTGGAAGGGCATCCGCTACGTAAAAACGTGCTGGATAAGTTGGCGGTTCATTCCGCTGTGGCGACCCCGGATTAATAAAAGGGACTAAGCCGAAAAGAAAATGAATGAATGATTGAATAAAATAATAATGTGGGCCTAAAAATAATAGAACGTTGAAAAAACATTTAACGTTGGTTAAAAAAATCAGTTTGCACCTCTTTGTGGACTTATGGGTGTGCTCCAAAACATCCAAAGCGATCCAAAACACTTCCCCTTTAATACACACAGGATGTATTTTTCCATCCTTAAACTAGCAAAAGTGAATTCGGACATGCCCTGAATGCTTTTGCGCCATGCGCTTTAGACTATGCACTTAGATCATTAAAATAGAGCCCTCATAGGGACTATAGTTGGAAATAAATAATAATAATAAAGAATAACAGCACCCCTTTATGAGCTTGCAGGCATACTTTTCTTAGTAGACCGTGTCTGTTTGCTCCTCTACACCAGAGGTTATTCCTGCCCTGTGTTTCTGATCTGTTCCGGAATACCCGCACACTGTTTAGTATGCTGTTCAACTGTTGTAGATTACATTTATACACACTCACCAACACACCGGAGTTTCCATCAGCGGTACTGCAGTATGCAGCGGGATCTGGAGGGCATGTCTGGAATCAGTAAATACTTACAGACCAGCATGTACCTGCAGTCTCTCTTTCTCTCTTTTTCTCTCTCTCTCCTCCGCCCTGCCTCAGTCGATGACTCATCCTTCTGAATCACCCAAATAGTTCCGTTGCTATTTTTAGTCTCATTTATGGGTTTGGGTGCAGAAACTCCCTCGTTTTTTTGTCTTTGTCTTGTCTGATGTTGTTTTAGCAGACTCACAAGATCCCTCTGTCTGTCTTTTTGTCTCTGACGTAGATCGCAATAGCAGTCTCTTCTGACGGTTTTACATACTGAACAACTTGAAATATTTTACAGAACTGTCTTGTGATGTTTGCTGACATTTTATTGCCATTTGCTGTTATAGTTTAGGATCATGATTTAGAATCAATAACTGTAAGTAGTGTTTAACTTCATGCCCTGTTTAGGCGAGCAGACCTTAAATTATGGCTTTCTTTTTAGGTGTGATGATCTAAATCATCTACATTAAAAGGTCCAAATCTGAATTTTTATTAAGGTCAAATTTCTGGAACAATTTATATTACATAACTTTTTAATAAGGGGCAGCACGGTGGCTTAGTGGGTAGCGCTATTGCCTCACAGCAAGAAGGTCACTGATTCAAGCCTTGGCTGGGTCATTTCTGTGTGGAGTTTGCATTTTCTCCCCGTGTTCATGTGGGTTTCCTCCGGGTGCCCCGGTTTCCCCTACAAGTCCAAAGACATGCGCTATAAATTTGGTAAGCTAAATTGTCCATAGTGTATTTGTGTGAATGGGAGTGTATGGGTGTTTCCCAGTGGTGGTGTTGTGATTGCCAGTGGAGTTGTCTGCACTGGCGATCACTTCCTGTAGTTTGTGCCAATTGCCAGCGGGGTTTCCTGTATGGGAGACGCTGAGAGCAGACTTGCGGATCCAAATGCAGGTTTAATTGGAGGTTCAGTAAAGCAATGGTCAACACAGGGGCAAACAGATGTATACAGGCAATCCAGAGTCGTAGTCAGAAACACAGGCAGATGATCAAAAGACAGGCGGCAGACAAGGATGAACAAACTTACAAGGCGAGGGTCAAAACACGGGAAAACAAACCAGGAGAAACGTGTTTAGATTTGGATCCGCAAGTCTGCTCTCAGCGTCTCCCATGTAGGAAACCCCGCTGGCAATTGGCACGAACTACAGGAAGTGATCGCCAGCGGAGACAACTCCACTGGCAATCACAACAGGTGGGTTGCAGCTAAAATGGCATCCGCTGTGTAAAACATATGCTGGATAAGTTGGTGGTTCATTCCGCTGTGGTGACCCCAGTTGAATAAAGGGACTAAGCTAAAGGAAAATGAATGAATGAATGAACTGTAAGTAGTGTTTAAGCTTGTGCCCTGTTTAAGTGGTTTAAACGAGACCTCGAATTATGGCACTTTTTTTTGAGATGTGATGATCCAAATAATCAGACCTACAATTTTCACCAGTGAGCAATGCAATGAGTAAAAATCCAAATAAGTTGCTCTGAAGGAATTTTCTGTAAGACTTACTAAGATCACTGTTATAAGATCATTGTAAACTGGATGAAAATGCCGTCTTTGACTTGCAAAAAAACCACCTACAGTTGAAGTCAGAATTATTAGCCCCCATTTGAATTTTTTTTCTTTTTTGAATATTTCTCAAATGATGTTTAACAGAGCAGGGAAATTTTTACAGTATGTCTGATAATGTTTTTTCTTCTGAAGAAAGTCTTATTTGTTTTATTTCAGCTAGAAAAGAAGCAGTTTTAAATTTTTTAAAAGTCATTTTAAGTACAAAATTATTAGTCCCTTTAAGCAATTTTTTTTCGATAGTCTACAGAACAAACCATCGTTATACAATAACTTGCCTAATTACCCTAACCTGCCTAGTTAACCTAATTAACCTAGTTAAGCCTTTAAATGTCACTTTAAGCTGTCTTGAAAAATATCTAGTCAAATATTATTTACTGTCATCATGACAAAGATAAAATAAATCAGTTATTAGAAATGAGTTATTAAAACTATTATGTTTAGAAATGTTTAGAAAAAAATCTGCTCTCTGTTAAACAGAAATTGGGGAAAAAATAAACAGGGGGGCTAATAATTCAGGCGGGCTAATAATTCTGACTTCAACTGTAGAAGCTTTCCATCCTGTTTCAGTAAAAATTGGCTGTATTTCCAGTGTATGAATTACAAATATGCTATACAAAAAACATTTTTATTAGCATTGATGGTTTCATTAAGAACCTTTATTCCACAAAAGGTTATTTAAAGTGAAAAAAAGTTTCTTATGCAATAAAAGTTTTTCACACAAAGAAATAAAGGGTTTTCCCAGTACTGGGTTGTGGCTGGAAGGGCATCCGCTGCGTAAAACATATGCTGGAATAGTTGGCGGTTCATTCCACTGTGGCAGCCCCTGATAAATAAGGGACTAAGCCACAGGAAAATGAATGAATGAATGAATGAATGGATGAATGAATGGATGAATGAATGAATGGATGAATGAATGAATGAATGAATGAATGAATGAATGAATGAATGAATGAATGAATGAATGAATGGATGAATGAATGAATGAATGAATGAATGAATGAATGAATGAATGAATGAATGAAATAAAGGGTTCTTTAAAGATCTGTTGACTAAAAGATTCATTGGGGAACCCAAAAATTATTCTTCTATATCATCACTGCAAAAAAAAAAAACAATGGAATTTTGGAAACCATTAGAGGGCAACTTTACAAATAATCAATTCAGCTGAGGTAATTCCAGTGGGATCTTGGCTAGTGTACAGTGTATTGCTGTATGTTAGGTGTTATATTTTCTTAGCATGTGCTGTGTCAGGTAGTGATTAGTATGTTTGTTGCTTATCTCAGCTTCTTACACATCAGCTCTATTCTAAACCCTGTTGAGATACAGTGCTGTCTTACTGCATACACCTAAAGGAAATGATCTTAACTGAAATAGAAACTGGGCGGCATGGTGGCTCAGTGGTTAACACTGTTGCCTCACAACAAGAAGGTCGCTGGTTCGAGCCCCAGCTGGCCCAGTTGGCATTTCTGGGCCAGTTAGCATTTCTGTCCCAGTGTTCGCATGGGTTTTCTCCAGGTGCTCCGGTTTCCCCCACAGTCCAAAGACGTGCACTATAGGTGAATTGGATTAACTAAATTGGCCGTGGTGTATGAGTGTGTGTGAATGTGAGAGTGTATGGGTGTTTCCCAGTACTGGGTTGGAATTAACAGCTGGAAGTGCTTAAATCATCCATCCATCCGTCCGTTCGTTCTTGGAAAAAAAAAAAAAAAGCTTTAAAAATATGTTTTTCTACAAGGCTAAAAACAGTCCAGAGGGTTAAATTGACTCTAGTATCACTGCCAGTGGAAATATGTCAGAGGCAGTCAGGGCTGTCAAAAGGATTGTCAGTCACATGGTGAGCAGTGATTGACTCTGTGACTAAGGGGTGCAGACAGTGACAGAGAAAGAGATGGGGAAAGAGCCAATTTCTCTTTCCCCAAACTGAGTGAGCTTCTAACATAGGCAGCATACTAAGATATTAGCGATATGTGCACTACCCATGTGAAGGCTGTTAGGAGAGACATGAAAATTAACACTCTTAAAAATCTCACATTAGCCAAATTCTAATGCTGCACTAAATGTAGTTTTTAGCTGTTTTCTGTTTTCATTTACTTTCAAATGTTATTTATTTCTGTGATTCAGAACTAAATTTTCCATTTCCACATCCTTACTCCAGTCTTTAGTGTCACACAATCCTTCAGAGATCATTCTTATATACAGATTTACTGAGATGCTTCTTTTTGTTTATGTACTTTATTTGAAATAGAAATCTTTTGCAATTGTAAAAGTAATTAATTCTTGCAAAACAAAGCACACAAACAAACTTGACTGGGCAGGCTGGCAGGGATCAGGGTTGGACAGACAGGACAAGGCAATAATCGACGACGAACTGGCACAGGACAGCAGACATGAGGAGACTATAAGCAGAAATAATTAACAAACAAACAGGTGAAAAGGATAAACTAATAATGGATTAAGGAGGGTGGGACGATAGACAATAGACAGGAGAGCACATAACACAGAGACAACACAAGCCATGTGCTCAAGTAAAACAGGACTAGAACACGCAGCCAATGAGAGAACTCATTAACCACATGTTCACATGAAACACTAAAGCATGCGGTGCATGTAAACATGAACCACGTGCTAAAACACAACAACAACAGAAGACTGAACACAAGACACGAGTACACGATAAATAAAAACTCACCGTGCACTCACACGTCCAATGTGCATGTTTCATCTCAGCGCCAACAGAAACCGAAACCAAAGGCTGAGACTCTGAGAGTTAAACACCACGCTGCCGACAGAACAAACACAAGGACAAGAGCGCGCTCTCATCAAGCGGGAGCACGTACGGCACAAGCGTGGCCAAGACGGTGCTCATATCAAAGACACACAATGACAGAAAACGAGTGCTCGACCCAAGAAAACTCAAGCCGAGCACAACATACAAGACATGACAGGACTAGTGTCTGGACTCCACCAAAACAAAACAAGAATTAACAAGACCGCAGTGGCAGAATCCTGACATTTTCTGGTCCAAATATCTAAAAATTCTTAAATCAAGAAAATTTTCTAGACAAGCAAAAAATTTTGTCTTTTTTTTCAAAAATAATGTCAAAATTAAGTCAGTTTTTTTTCTGAAAACAGGCAAAATAATCTGCCAGTGGAGTAAGTAAAATAATCTTATTTCAAAGCAAAAACAAGGCTATTTTCCTCACCCCAATGGCAGATTATTTTGCATGTTTTAAGGAAAATTCACTTAATTTTGACTTATTATTTCTGAAAACAAGATGATATTTTTTGCTTGTAACCTGCAAGTTCTGAAAGTCATCAAGACTCACACCTGTTTGCAAAAGTAACGCAAAAGTAAGTAAAAAGTGCATTACTTTCCATAAAAAGTAACTAAGTAATCCAATAAGTTACTTGTGTGGGGAGCTACTCAATATTGTAATGTATTGCTTTCAAAAGTATCTTTCCCCAACTCTTTACTGGTGTAATAATAATCTTATTTCAAAGTGAAAACAAGGCTATTTTGCTTACCCCATTGGCAGACTATTTTGCTTGTTTTAAGGAAAACTCACTTAACTTTGACTCATTATTTCTGAAAACAAGATGATATTTTTTATTTGTCACCTATAAGTTCTGAAAGACATCAAGCCTCAGCCTGGTTCGCAAAAGAAACTAAAAAGTAATGTAATGCATTACTTTCAATAAAAAGTAACTAAGTAATCCAATAAGTTACTTGTGTGGGGAGTTACTCAATATTGTAATGTATTGCTTTCAAAAGTAACTTTCCCTAAAACTGTACTGATGTAATAATAATCTTAATTCTAAGTGAAAACAAGACTATTTTGCTTATCCCATTAGCAGACTATTTTGCTTGCTTTAAGGAAAATTCACTTAATTTTGACCTATTATTTTTTAAAACAAGATGATATTTTTTCCTTTCTAAAATTGCTTCTTGATTTAATATTTTTTTGATATAAGGACGAGAAACAAGACAAAAATTCTAGTAAGAAAAACATTTTTTTGCAGTGTACTGACCTCATATTAATAAACGCTTCATTGACAGCAAACATGCATGCTGATATGTGACTATAAACCACAAAACATCATGAGTGTGGATTTTTAGAAATTAAGATTTATAATTCATCCAAAGATCAAAAAATAAGCTTTCCATTCAGCCTATTCAAATGTTATCACTCGATTGAATGGGCATTATCAGTGGTTATCTGCTGATAGATATGGGCCAGTAGGGGCCATCTGTGCCTGCTGGTAGGCTCAGAAGGCTGTTATTATCCATCGACATGGTTAATGAGCTATAGATCACATATGGCTGCGGCCGGAAGTTAACGAGAATTATTTATATTATTTATTACATTTCCCATTAATTGTATTTTATTAATTCTACCCCTACCCCAACCCTAAACCCAACCATCACATTAATGTAAAAACAGGTCTGGGTCTAGAATCTTCTCTTTTAGTGCAGCTGTCTAACCATGTGGATGGATAATAACAGACTTCTGGGCCTACCAGTAGGCGCAGAAAGCCCATACTGGCCCATATCTATCAGCTGATAACAACAGGTAACACCCATTCAATCGATTGATAACATTCGAAGCGGGTGTTCCGTTGATGTATGGTTCATTATCATGGGACCATTTCTGGCCAAGATACAATGTTTTGTAAATCAGAAATCAGAATCTGAGGATTTATGAGGTAATAAATCTAAATATTGAGAACATTGTCTTTAAAGTTGTCCAAATTAAGTGTTTTAGCAATGCATTTTACTAATCAAATATAAGTTTTCATATTCATTCATTCATTCGCCACAGCAGAATGAACCACCAACAGTTCTGACATATGTTTACGTATGCCCTTCCAGCCGCAACCCAGTACTGGGAAACACCCACACACTCTCGTATTTACACACATGCTCAAACACTTCTATAGCACATGTCTTTGGACTTTGGGGGAAACCGGAGCACCCTGAAACCCACACCAACATGGGGAGAACATGCAAACTCCACACAGAAATGCCTCCTGGCCCAGCCGGGACTCTTGCTGTGAGTCAACAGTGCTAACCACTGAGCAAAATGTTTACATGTAACATGATCTTCATTTTCTTATGATTTAAAATAAAAATCAATCATTTTTACTCATACAATGTGTTTTGGGTTTTTTCCCCAAATACATATACCTGTGCAAATAAGACTTTTGTGGTTTTGTGATCCAGGGTCACATATAATATACATCCTGAACGCTTTGTAAGACACATTAGATAAAACCCTCTGCCAATTGAATAAATGTGCATTTAGAAAGTGAGGGAGAATGAAAGAGAGAGAGAGAGATCAGTAAATGAGAGTGAAGGTAGCGAGAGAAATCCAGGAATGTATTCTATTGAATTAGCTTTCATGTTATTAATTTCTTTTTTGCAGGTTAAATGTGATTTCTTTGTGGCTGTTTTGCATACTATTCTGAGATAGTTACCATGGGAAACACAGGATAGCGAGAATATCTGCAAGTTAGGCACTCTATTATGTGTCTACAATTATGCTAATATTATGATTGTTACAAAAGTGTCACTTTTAAGTGTATATACAGTACAGTTGAAGTCAGAATTATTAGCCCCCCTGAATTATTAGCTCCCCTGTTTATTTTTTTTCCCCAATTTCTGTTTAACGGTGAGAAGATTTATTTAACACATTTCTAAACATAATAGTTTTAATAACTCATTTCTAATAACTGATTTATTTGATCTTTGCCATGATGACAGTAAATAATATTTTACTAGAAAGTTTTCAAGGCACTTCTGTACAGCTTAAAGTGACATTTAAAGGCTTAACTATGTTAATTAGGTTAACTAGGCAGGTTAGGGTAATTAGGCAAGTTATTGTATAACGATGTTTTTTTCTGTAGACTATCGAAAATATATATATAGCTTAAAGGGTCTGTTAATTTTGACCTTTAAAATATAAAAAATAAAAATAAAAAGCTGCTTTTATTCTAGCTGAAATAAAACAAATAAGACTTTCTCCAGAAGAAACAATATTATCAGACATACTGTGAAAATTTCCTTGCTCTGTTAAACATCATTTGGGAAATATTTTTTAAAAAAAAATCAAAGGGGGATAATTCTGACTTCAACTGTATATATTTATTATTTTTTATTATATATTTATTAAACTGGTGAGTGACACTGTAAGTCGATGTCTTTCTTTTGTATGTTGTAGTGCTGTATTTATACCATAGTAATCGTAGTGTGTTGAGTGTGAGATGGGACTCACTGCAGACTACTTCAGTAAACAGAAAGAAAGAAGAAATACCCGCATGTGTTTAGCGTTTTTCCTCATCGCAAACACAACAGTAATCTGGTGGTGATTTCGCTGCTTTAGCTATTTCGGGGTTAATTATTGTGATTTCCCAGGAGATACTGGGAGATATCTCTGTAGCCTTATAATCTTAAAATGTAAGCAAAATCACCTGTTTTGTCATCAATTTAGACATTACACTAGAGAATCATTCAAATACTAGCTCTAAAGTGACATTTGTGAAGTAGCAACGGTTCCTGCTGTTCTGACGTCAGCTGTAGATGTAAAGAAAGAAAGAAGTTTCTCATACAAAAGAGTTTTTGAGACTCTCTGTGCTTGATTTTCTTTTTTATACACACGATTATGCTGTTGAACTGTTGTATAAACACAATATCACACTTGTAGCAGTGCGATATGGCTGTACATGTATATCGTCACTGGTGGGACACTCCTACGAGTGTGATATTACTCATATACGGTATAAAGAAAGCATACATGTTGGAGCTTATTAAAATATAGTTTGAATGACACTGTAATTCAAGTTATGTTAGTAGAAACTATGCATTGTGTATTTACATTTGGGGTTGTTTTATAAGCTATAATAAAATAATATCATATAAGCAAAAGTGGCATTTTAATAACATGGCAAAATAATAACATGTGTTTTTGCTATCTGTTTTCTAAAGTTATAAAGTATCCTGGAGTGATTGTTTTTATAATGTTTTATAACAATTCAGAGTTTAGATGCAAAAGTCGCTAAACGCCACTTCTGCCAAAAATGAGCTAATGATATTGAGTGAATGCTTTAGGCACGTAGTACACCATCAACAAATAGATTTGCTTCTAATCATCCAAATTCTAGCGTCAGCCCATTCAGAAATAACCATTTGTTGGCAAAAGCTGCTAAACGCCACTTGCCTTTGACAGCAAAAGCCGCTATATCCCGAGAACTAATCAGAAGGCACAAATCGAATCATATGTTTTCAATGTAGCAGCGCGCTGATACGCCGGCTTTTATGAGGAGAGCATTTTATTAGGTTTCCGATTTCGATTTTAAAACACGGAGTTTGATGAAGTGGATGAGCCTGTCCGACTGTCAGTGAATGGCAAATGAAAATGTCCCTTACCTCTAAAACACTGCATTATAAGAAAAAGAAAACACAACGTACAGTCGGAAGTGTATCATGCATTCATAACGTTTTTTTGCGCAGCGACACTACTTTGAATGAGTCCGATTTACTATACCTGTTTAACAAAAGACAGAGTTAAGATGCCGTTCTTTTATCCCACGTGGATGCTATGAGGATAAACAAGTGACCAAGACCTTAAGTTTGGTGAGAATGAATGAATGAATGACAGCTTCTAAAATTGTCTGAGGCATCCCCTTTTTGCCCAGTAGACCTACCTTGTGTTTTATTAGCTAATTTAAGCTATTTTTTAAAAAGATGAATATAATGTGTAAAACTATACATTATTTATATTACTTCATACTACCTATACGTCTGATAAGCTTTTTATATTAATGGACAATGCACAGGTATTGATGTTTCACAATGTTTTTACACTATTTGAATCTACCAAGCTTAGCTTACAATGTTTACATTGTTCTACTTACATTAAATCTGAATCCCAAATATCAGAAATGGCAACAGATTGTTAAGATTTAATTAGTGTCAGTTTTAATGTTATTGATTATTGCACTTTTCTTCTGCTTTTTCCCTGGTTTATCACAGTGGAATGAACCGCCTCTTATTTGACAGATTATATATTTTAATTTTAGGTGGTTTGTGTAATGTGTTTTATGTTTGGTAAAATAATTCCTAATTGCATCTTTAGTGATTTTCAACTAAATACACTGTTTTGTCCCAATAGGTGGATTTAGAGGTTTTTGCATTAAAAGCACAAGTGGATTTAGCTGGTTTTGACACAAAAGAAAATCTACCTTGTTAAAAATTAAAGAATTGTCTTAAGTGACATTTTTGAAAAAGAGGTATTTTATTTATCATCTAATAACCTTATCATTACATATAAAATGAAACTTTTGAACCTAATTATAGGAGCCTGATAGAAAATGCTCGTTTACAAGAAAAGAGGTCTGATGGATTTAGAGGGTTTTGCATCTGAACTCTTCAAATTAATATTATTTTAAAGTATTCTTGAATTATGAGTAATATTTGTGAATTATTTTGAGATTAAAAAGGCATATTGATAATTGTTGTTGTTAATACTTTATATGAATTATTATGAGTATAAATTATTCTTAAGAAAGGTTTTACAGAAAAAAAGAATATTATTAAGGATTGAATTAAATAATAATAATAATTCTTTACATTTATATAGCGTTTTTCTGGGCACTCAAAGCACTTTACACATAGAGAGGAATCTCCTCATCCACCACCAGTGTGCAGCATCTACCTGGATGACGTGACAGCAGCTATTTTGCGCCAGACCGCACACCAGCTGATTGGTGGAGAGGAGACAGAGTGATGAAGCAAATTATGATATGGGGCTGGTTAGGAGGCCATGATGGACAGAGGCCAGTGGGCAGATTTGGCCAGGATGCCGGGATTAAACACCTACTCTTTTTCAAAGGACATCCTGGGATTTTTAATGACCACAGAGAGTCAGGACCTCGGTTTAACGTCTCATCCGAAAGACGGCACTCACTGAGTAGTATAGTGTCCCCGTCACTATACTGGGGCATTAGGACCTAAACAGACCGCAGGTTGGGCGCCCCCTGCTGGCCTCACTAACACCACTTCCGGCAGCAACCTAGCTTTCCCATGTGGTCTCCCATCCAGGTACTGACCGGGCATAGCCCAGCTTAGCTTCAGTGGGCGACCATGTGAGAGTTGAAGAGAGCTAGCTGCCGGCTATAAAGGTAACACTTTATTTTGAAGGTCCATTTGAGTATTAGTAGACTGTCTGCTTAATATCTGTTGATACTGCGCCTTTAGCAGACATTTAACTGACCATAAGAAACTTTGCAAGTACATGTCAATTTACACTAACCCTAATCCCAATCTAACACTCTATTTATAATCTAATGAGAATTAGTTGGCATGTAGATGCAATGTAACTTAAATTCAACAAACAGACCATCAAAATAAAGTGTGACCAATATAAAAATGGGTGTATTGGTTGGTTGCATAGTTGATTCATTTGATTGATTGATTGATTGATTGATTGATTGATTGATTGATTGATTGATTGATTGATTGATTGATTGATTGATTGATTGATTGATTGATTGATTGGTTGGTTGGTTGAATATCAGACAGCATAGGCTTACTGTGAATATGTACCCCCATATACGTTTCTGATGAGCACGAATTATGTAGCCGGACGTAGGTATGGCTGCATTTCGACATTAAAACGAATGCTACGGGGTGGTATAACAACGCTGACGGCTTCTACTCCATTTAGTTCTACCAGCTGACCGGTTACCTCCATGTGGATGGCTTTTCCACTGTTACCAGTTTGCCCAGTGGCTCACCGCGTATGTCGGGGGACTTGAGATACAGAGAGGAGTTGACCACGACGACGAGGTTTGAGTCCGGCAAAGAACAATTCCAGAAAGCAGGTAAAATAAAAACAAAAGGCAAAAAATAAAACAAACAAGTAAATAACAGGGTGAGAACATGGTAAAATCTGAAAACGTGGTAAAAAATCAGGCAGCTGCGAGGGCTTTTCTTTTCTGGATTGCTTTTGAAAACTTTTAAGGAAAGCAGTGGGTGGGTCAATCGGTGCTTTTGACAACACTTTCGGTTGGGTTTAGGGAAGGGGGTGGGTGGGGATATCGGTCCGTCAGTCGGTCCGTCAGTCAGTCGGTCAGTCGACAGTGACCTCTGGTGGATTGACACGAGACGAGCAGGTACGAATGGCACTCGTGAGAGAAATTTGAGATCAGAAGAAGTGTACAGAGCAGCATATTCGCAAAAATAAAAACTGTATACAGGGGTACGTATCCATAATGAGCCTGGGTTGAAATTAGAACGTGGCTTGAAATGTGGCACTGATTTTGAACAAATAAAATGATATGCTGTTGAGTGATTTACATTTTATACACAAGCTTATTTTCTGTTTTGCCAATGAAAATATTTTCGAACAAAACAAGACCTGGGGCCTCATGTACAAAGACTTGCGTTGAATTCATACAAAAAACATTGCGTACGGACAAAGCTGTAAATGTGCATACGCAGTAAAAAAATCAGATGTATGAAACACTGCGTACGCGGAATCCCACGCATATTCTCTTTGTTCATCCGAATTAACGTGAAACTGAGCGCACGTGCACGAGCGCAAAGCCCCTCCCTGCCTCCTCCCTCGTATAAATATGGTAATGACTCTACTTTGGCAAAATCAAACGAAAAAGCAATGGCAAAAGCAAGCAAGAAGAGAAACTTCACAGAATGTGAATTGGAGGTGCTCCTATCAGAGGTAGACCGGAGAAAAACTGTGTTATTTGCAAGTTTGTCCTCCGGAATTAATAACAAAAAAATAAAAAATAGAGTGGGAGAGTTTAGCTGACGTGGTTAACTCATTGGGGTCTGAACATCGCACTGTGAGTGAATTTAAAAAGGTCCGATGTAAAGGTGCAGGTTAAGAGGAGAACAGCGGCACACCATCAAAGTGAGGACCGAAGAGGCAGGGGAACAGGATATGCTGAACTAATACCCTTTGAGGAGAGAGTTGCCTCAATTGTGGGCAACACTTTACTGTCTGGAGTAGTATCCGTGTCTGTGGGAGATGTATTAGAGGAACACTCTGTAAGGGCAGTATAGCATAGCAGCACTCCTCCGCTCTTATCAAGGCAGCGCCACCGGCATTTCAGCTGCCCAATCGCCCGCTCTACAACTGACCGAGTGCCTGCCACCTTAGAGCTTCATCCCAACCATGCTGTTTGTTAGGATGAATTAATCATGGGTTGACCAAGGCCACCTTGCTACAATATTTGTTAAGCGCATTTGAGCATCACATATTATTTACACATTTATTGAATGGAAATGTTTCCGATTCACGTATGCAAATTCATCTTCAGATGGCGCCTTTATAGCAATTTGCGTGCAGTCGATTGCTCCGATTACATTGGAAAACCCGGCGATCGCTGCAAATTGCGCTTTAATGTTTGGCTGGTCAACTGCATGGTATGGAAACCATATATACGTGCTAGACATGCGGATGATCCCGCCCCATATAGCTGGCATTGCACGGCTCAAAGATACTTTGTAGTGTGCAATTTAACATCATTGCCTCTAGGAGTCGGCAATGGAAATAAAGCAAACACACACAAGAAATACACGTACGCCAGACATGAAGTTGGCCTGGACCAACACACATTCTCACATCAATTTCATCATTAGTAAATCCAAACGTGAGCGTGAAATCTGGCGTACGCAAAGTTTTTGTGCGTACGCAGCGTTGGTACATGGATATTTGCGCATCACAGTGTTTTTGTCTTTGAAATTTCTTTGAATGAATGAAGTGAGTCATTGATTTAGTGACTCATTCATAATGACAGTAATAAGCTTGATTTCTAAATGAATCAGTCATTGTAAACAAATAGTTTGAATGAGCGATTCAGTGAATCACTTTAAAAGAAGACAGGGACTGGTATCACTTACCGGCTTGTTTAGTTTCATAATTATCAATCCATGACAGGGCACAACATATTAAACAAAATATTGTTTAATTTTCCTACAAAAATATTTACCAAAAATATAGATATATAATTATTTTGTTAATGTTTCTATGACCGCTAATATCGATGATATTCTAGTCTCTGCATATGACTTCTGTCGTTCAAGATTTGTTCATTTTTCACCATTCATGAAATCTTGCAGACAAACAATGTTGTGAATTGAGTTTTAAAGTAATAGCACACCAATCCTCAATAACACAAATGATTTAAAGTGATAGTTCACCAAAAATTCAAACCTTTCTGTGTGTCTTTCTTCTGTTGAACACTAAAGAAGATATTTAGAAAAATGCTGAAAACCTGTAACCTTTGACTTCCATAGTATTTGTTTTCCCTACTATAGAAGCCAATGGTTACAGGTTTTCAGCATTCTTCAAAACATCTTCTTTTGTTTTTAACAGAAGAAAGAAACTCATAAAGATTTGGAATCATTCAAAGGGGAGTACATTGTGAGTAAAATATACATTTTTGGGTGAACTCTCCCTTTAAGATCTCAGTTACTGTCTGTAGCCAATGCATAATAGATGAATGGGTGTAGTGATTTATTAATATCTATATAAGCAACAGTGATGCTTGTCTTATCAAACAGCACTAATGTGCGTGTGTGTGTGTGCATGTGTGCAGTGAAACCGCAGTCTGACATTGACTTCTATCACATGATCAGATGTAGTGTTGAAGTGTGGACAGGTCTGAGTCTCGGTGTGTGTGTTGAACAGGCCAAGGTGAGAGCGTGGAATCTAATGAAGGCCTGTAATCTGCTCTAATGTGTTTTTAGGAGGTTAGATGTGATTCTCCAGGGTTCTCTGTGCAGCTGTTGGTGATTGTGTATTATTGTGTTGCCATGCCTCCAGAGTTACCATGACAATACTTTTTGATGAGAGAGCAGTGTTGCTTTTTGGTTTCTACACACATGCACGCACAAGCACACACACAGACAAAATCTTGTGCGCACACTCATGTATCGTACCGAGAATAGACTTTTAAAGGCAACATAAAACAGTGTGTTTAATTTGCATAATGACATGCAGTTGAAAGTAATAATGCAAATAATTATTTTCTAAATTATTCCGATTGATTGTATCCATGTATCCTTGAGCTTGTAAAAGTGCTATATGAGTTCAACTTTAATGTGGGTTGGTTGGTGAGTTGGTTGGTGAGTTGTTTGGTTGGATGGTGGATTGGTTGGTGGTTTGGTTGGTGGTTTGGTTAGTGAGTTGGCTATTTGGTTGGTTGGTTGGTTGGTTGCTTGGTTGGTTGGTTGCTTGGTTGGTTAGTGGGTGGGTTGGTTGCAATAGATGGCTATTTGATTGGTTTATTGGTTGGTGGATGGGTTGGTTGGTTGCAGTAGATGGCTATTTGATTGGTTGGTTGGTCGGTCGGTCGGTCCGTCCGTCCTTCCGTTCGTTGGTTGGTTGGTGGTTGGGTGGTTTTGGGTTGGTTTGTTGGTGGGCTGGTTGCAATAGATGGCTGGTTGGTTGGTTATTGGATGGTTTTAGGTTGGTTTGTTGGTGGGCTGGTTGCAATAGATAGCTGGTTGGTTGGTTGGTTGGTTGGTTGGTTGGTTGGTGATTGGATGGTTGGTTGGTTGGGGATTGGATGGTTTTAGGTTGGTTTGTTGGTGGGCTGGTTGCAATAGATAGCTGGTTGGTTGGTTATTGGATGGTTTTAGGTTGGTTTGTTGGTGGGCTGGTTGGTTGGTTGGTTGGTTGGTTGGTTGGTTGGTTGGTTGGTTGGTTGGTTGGTTGGTTGGTTGGTCGGTCGGTTGGTTGGTTAGTCGGTCATTTGGTTGGTTGGTTAGTTGGTCAGTGGGTTGGTTGGGGTCTGGGTGGGTTTGGTTGGTTGGTTGGTTGGTGGGTGGTTTTGGGTTGGTTTGTTGGTGGGCTGGTTGCAATAGATGGCTGGTTGGTTGGTTGGTTGGTTGGTTGGTTGGTTGGTTGGTTGGTTGGTTGGTTGGTTGGTTGGTTGGTTGGTGTGGTTGGTTGGTTGGTTGGTTGGTTGGTGATTGGATGGTTTTAGGTTGGTTTGTTGGTGGGCTGGTTGCAATAGATAGCTGGTTGGTTGGTGATTGGATGGTTTTAGGTTGGTTTGTTGGTGGGCTGGTTGCAATAGATAGCTGGTTGGTTGGTTGGTTTTAGGTTGGTTTGTTGGTGGGCTGGTTGCAATAGATAGCTATTTGGTTGGTTGGTTGGTTGGTTGGTTGGTTGGTTGGTTGGTTGGTTGGTTGGTTGGTTGGTTGGTTGGTTGGTTGGTTGGTTGGTTGGTTGGTCGGTCGGTCGGTTGGTTGGTTAGTCGGTCGGTTGGTTGGTTGGTTAGTTGGTCAGTGGGTTGGTTGGGGTCTGGGTGGGTTTGGTTGGTTGGTTGGTTGGTTGGTTGGTTGGTTGGTTGGTGGGTGGTGGTTTTGGGTTGGTTTGTTGGTGGGCTGGTTGCAATAGATGGCTGGTTGGTTGGTTGGTTGGATAGTTTTAGGTTGGTTTGTTGGTGGGCTGGTTGCAATAGATAGCTATTTGGTTGGTTGGTTGGTTGGTTGGTTGGTTGATTGGTTGGTTGGTCGGTCGGTCGGTCGGTCAGTCGGTCGGTTGGTTGGTCGGTTGGTCGGTTGGTCGGTTGATTGGTTGGTTGGTTGGTTGGTTGGTTGGTTAGTTGGTCGGTTGGTTGATTGGTTAGTTGGTCGGTGGGTTGGTTGGGGTCTGGGTGGTTTGGTTGGTGGGTGGGTTTGGTTGGTTGGTTGGTTAGTGGTTGGTTGCAGTAGATGGCTTTTTGATTGGCAGGTTGGTTGGACGGTTGGTTGGTTGGTTGGTTGGTTGGTTGGTTGGTTGGTTCGCTGGTTGGTTGGTTGGTTGGTTGGTTGGTTGGTTATTTGATTGGTTGGTTGGTTGGTTATTTGATTGATTGGTTGGTTGGTTGGTTGGTTGGTTGGTTGGTTGGTTGGTTGGTTCGCTACTTGGTTGGTTGTTTGGTTGGTTGGTTGGTTGGTTGGTTGGTTGGTTGGTTGGTTGGTTGGTTGGTTGGTTGGTTGGTTGGTTGGTTGGTTCGCTATTTGATTAGTTGATTGATTGGTTGGTTGGTTGGTTGATTGACAAATGTGTTGGTGGGTTGGTTATGTGATTGATTGATTGATTGATTGATTGATTGATTGATTGATTGATTGATTGATTGATTGATTGATTGATTGATTGATTGATTGATTCCATCAGTAGAAAAGTTGCTTCAGAAGCAGAGAAAACCCTTCAGATGCCACAAGGGTTTATTTATAAAATATCAGCATTTTATCAGAAAGATACCAAACCCTAGGACAGTGCGTGCAAATGTAATTTACACAGAAAAGCTCTTGCCTTAATATTTTATGCTGCTCATGCTGTATGTTTCAGAGAAAGGAAAGATTACTTCCTTCCAAGTCTCTCAGATTCATCTTTCTCAGGTCTCTCCATTCATAATCCTCATCTTATGACTCACTAGAAAAGGGCTGCTTGCCGTGAGAGAGACAGTCAAACACAGAGACCCCTTTCTCTCATCTCGACACAAAAAAAGTGGGTCGTTTCAGTCCAGGGCAGCTAGAGGCCATGGAGAGATGTCTGAGAAGAGGAAAAGTGCTTGAGAGATTAGAAAATGAGTTGAGGATTGAGGTAGAGAGTGTAAGTGTGAGGTAATGCTGAAATCACATCAGCAGATATTCTACTTCTGAACAGTCTGATCAAGCGTGGAAAGAGTCCTGCCGCCCCATTGATCTGACCTATTTTTTGCACTGTGTGTCATAGAAACATGTTCCCACCACAGGATTTAAAATCAAATTGAAAAAGCAACTTTTTGCACATCTCAAATTCTAAGTTTATATCTTATGACTTTTTTCTCAGGATGTAAAGATGAAATGTGACCTCTGAATATTACATTTATGTACAATTCTGTGTTAATATCTTGCAATGATGTGTTTACGTTTTGCACTTCTGACTTTTTTGTGTCGTGTTATGTCAGAATTGCTAGATATAAAGTCAGAATTGTACACCTCGTGCTTAGTTTATAACTCAATTCTTAAAATTGTTCTTAGAATTTAGTTTACAATTCTTTGTTTTTTAATGCAACTTTTTTTCTTGCAGTTCTGACTTCTTAAAAATAACTTTGCAATATAAAAAACTCAATTCTGAGAAGAAAGGTCAGTCACAAGATGTTTACTTACAATTAAAACTCTTTTCACAGAATTGCAAGAAATAAACTCAAAATGTTGTCTGTTTTTGCAAATGAGTTTACTTCTTTTCATTATCCTGCATTTATATAATTAAGCGGGGAAAGTTTATTTCAGTTCTAAATTGGCAATTCTGACTTTATAAATAGTAATTTTTGAATTACTACTTTGTCTTATAATTAAATTCAGTTGCGTTCAGTTCAGAATTGCAAGACATAAATTAAAAAATGTAGACTTTTTTTTAATAATTCTAAGTCTACATTTTGCATCTATAACCCAAAAATCTGCCGTTTTCACACAGTTCAAAGTAGGGCTGTGCAATTAATCGAAATCGAATCGCAAACGCGATTTGAAACGTTGCCATTAGCTGCGATTTAAAATATATGTTATTTATCTTCCCCCACCCAGAGCAAATGCGTGGCTGCCATCTGTGTGTGACAATCTTACTAGCCAATTGAGTGAGCACACTTTCATTCTGCCCAATCAGAATTGCGCAACCGAACTATGTGGAACACCCACAATAAAAAAAAAAACAAACTGGAAAGCGCAAACGAGTGGGATGATACATACAGAAGCATTAATAGACTAATTAATATCAAAGAAAAACAGCATGTCAGTAATATGGGAATATGGGAAAGTCACAGACACCGAACAAAACCAGGTAATTTGTAAGAGCTGTGGCAGAATTGTTGCCACAGCACGAGGAAATACAACAGCCAGTACCTAAAAAAGCACCACAGGTGGCTACATGAGGAATGTCTTGCTAAAAAGTCAACTAAAAGTACTGCCAGTGGCACTCAATCTAGTAGCAAGCAACAGCAAAGTACAATTTCAGAGTTGTTTGCTAAAATAAGTTAATATATTTTAGGTTCCTTTTTTTAACTAGCATTCAAAGTGCATTCACTTTCTTTCCATTAAAGCTGTGCGTCAATCATCGCCCTTCCTATGCAACCTCTGAATCAGCGAATGCATGTATAAGCACTGACTGACGGATCCCAGATCAGCTTCTGTAAATGCCATTTAAAGTGACACCTCTATTATCAAACAAGTGAAGAGCAGCCAATCAATCTCTTGTTTTGTTTTGTTTGACAACAGAGGAGTCACTTTAAGAATGCACAGATCTATAATGAAAGCATTCGATTACTTTAGTTTTGTGGTCATTTAAGAGAAAATGAGTTGTGTTTAAAATAAAACAAGCAGGACGGACATGTTTACGTGTTATTAAGTGTATTTGTCTGTTTAAACACACACTCAAATCCCAAAGTGCCCTGTACTATTGCTCCTCTTTAAATGCCGTGAATATAGAAATATGGGAAAATACTTAATGATAGGATGATAGCGGGATAGAATAGTAAAATACGGGAGAATCCCGGCAAAAACAGGAGAGTTGACATGAAGTGAACAGGAAGTGTTTATGGAACAACAGTTTTGCGAGATAACGCAAAACATCTTTGCGAAGGAACGCAAAAACTTTAAAATACATATTTTCCTATCACTCTGATTTTTTTTCTCCCAACCATCACGTCCCTTCCGGGTCTCCGTAGAATTGCAATATAATACTTAATTATGTATAGTATTTTTGTATTTTCATTTTTTTCACTTAATGTTTTCTAAAACTATTAGTATTTCTTGTATATTTACAATCCTCTTGTAGTGTTTGCATTATTTGTAGGCACCCAGGGTCTGAGAGTAACTCAATTAAATTCTCTCTATGCCTGTACATGTGACAGAATTGACAATAAAGCTGACTTTGGCTTTGTTTGACTTTGACAAACTCAGAAATGCAAAAACTCAATCCTGAAAAGGCAACTCAAAATCCCAAGATGTTTACTCTCTATTGCAACCTTTTTTAATATAACTTAACTTCAATTCAAATCACAACTCAAAAAGTACATCTCATTCCAATGTTGCTGCAATTCTGGCTTTTTTTCTCAGTCATATTACAAGAAAAGTTATTCTGTGAAGGAAATCAGCTTCCATGCTACACTGTAAAAAAATAGCTGTAAATTAGCAGTTTTACATATTTTATGATTCCTATTTTTATTTTTTCTCTGTGTATTTATGCTTTTGAATTGCATTATGGGACCTTGAACTTTCTTCCAACAAATTTTAACCTTGAAAAGTTTGAAAATGTGACTTTTATTAACATTTTTATTAGTTTCAAGTGATATATTGTCTGGGTTGGTGTCATATATTATGCTACAAAAACCTTGTAATAAACCACCAGTACATTTTCTCTTACTTCACAGAATTATTTCTCCATTCATTACTTCTTATACATTATTTCAAACTACTAAAATGTCAATAAAAGTCACTTTGTTAAACTGTAGAGTTGAATTTTCGACATTAAAAGTCAACAGAGCAGAGATCATCCACATCCCATAATGCAATCCACAACCGTAAATAAACACTTGTGAATCACAAAATACAGAATCTGTTAATTAACAGTTAATGTACAGTGACAGACACAGAATATGTGTGTGTTAATATAGAGTTATGTATAGTTTTCTCCATGCAGCACCACTGAGAAATGAAAATCTCCTTATGTAATATCTATAATGGATTGCTGGCGTTCTTCTGTGTCGAATGGCTTTCTAAACCTTGTGAGTGTCCCTGATGTTTGTTAGGATGGAGGACCCGTTGGCAAAAAAGGAAGCTGTGAAAGTAAACTCAGAGCGTATCAGTCAGCTGTGGAGAAGGGAAGAGGACAGACACGCTCAGAATAAATCATACATGTCTTTTTGAGAGAGATGGCAGTGTAAGGTAAAGCGCTGAGGGCTGGATGTGTGTATCAGTGTGGTGAAGTGGGACTTGTTGTCTGACAAAAGACACAGATCTGTCCTTAATACACCAATATCCACAGCAGAAATGCATCCAGTATATCCAGAGTCCAGTATATCAACCAGGTCAGGTAAAAGGCTATTGTTTGGCCATTTTAAGATTATAAACTTAGGCCATGTCCACATGTACACAAGTTTTCCCTGCTTTCATTAAAAAAAAAAATCTACATGAAAATGCATGTTAAGGGCTCACTGAAACAAACAGTTGGCAATAAAAGCCTTTTATGCCGGGTTCACACCAAACAGGGAAGTATTTTCACAAGTCAATTGCATACAAGTCAATGCAACCATGAGAACAGAGGCAGATAACCATGCCGCAGAGCGAACGATGTGAAATAAGCAATGTGTTTCAAGAGTTCATACTTAGCTGATGATTGGTAATAAAGCTTGTTTGGCATGGAGAGAGTCCTGAGCTCATAGGACCCTCGAGCCCTGGGCTCTCTCCCGTTAGCATGGCGAGAGGAGAGTTTTAGCTCAGGTAGATCTCGATGAACTCTGCCGACTTATTTCTGGCTAATGACAGATAGAGGGATGGCTAAAGAGAGATGTACGGTTTACTAAGGCCCAATTCCAATTCTATTTTTGTACCCCTACCCCTTCCCCTTCTCCTTCTCCTTGGCCCTTACAACCGAAGGTTAAAGGGAAGGGCTTTAAAATTTACCCTTAAGAATTGGGACAGCACTACAGCACCTGCACATGTCATCATATGTGATCACGATCTCTTGCTTCATATAAGATCAGACAATCGCGACTGCTGTAGTTATTCCAGTTATGCTATTTTTTGGTATTTATCTTCAGGAAATCACTGAAGGCATATATTATGTTATCATAACAATCTAATGTGGCAATAAGATCATAACTGTACTGTGCATTTACACAGTGGCTATATTCATCTATGTAAACGCACGAAAACAACACTAACATTATAGCAGACATTGTAAAAAGCTCATTCCCAGCCACTAGACATTACTGACAGGGTATTCCAGTGTCATCGAGTGTCAGAATGTTGTGGGACTGCTGTACAGAAGTTATGATTATGGATTATAGATTTTTTTTGTGTTTTTTTAAAAAAGAATGACGGTAAAACACGAACGCGGTTATGAATGTATTAAAACGTATGTTTGTTTGTTGTAAAAATTCGTAATACAAAAAATACTAATTTTTGCCTTGAGCGAGATTGGATTTGATTGGCTGCAGATGCACTGGAAAATATTATAATTAGCATTAAAGAGGGACATATTCTGACCCTTTTTACAAGATGTAAAATAAGTCTCTGGTGCCTCTAGAGTGTTTATGTGAAGTTTCAGCTCAAAATTACCACACAAATTATGTTTTAGAACTTTATGAAAGTTCCCATTTTAGGCTTGGATCCTAATTGTGCCATTTTGGTGACTGTAGCTTTAAATTCAAATAAGATTGTGCTCTTTTAACTAGGGTTGGGGGATGTCGACCAGTTTGGCATCATACGATGTCTAGTGTGAAACATCGCGATGGACGTCGTCGTTGGCGGTGGTGAATTATTTATGAATAATTAATTAATTCATAACGAATTAAATATTTGTAGCCTACCGTTTCAACTACTTGACCCGCATGGTCTTTGTTTTACCCATAACTAGGCCCATACTAATTTGTGGATCTCCTTACTTCCGGGTTCAGCAATACTGCCGTTGTGGCAGGTGTATTCTGTTAAATTTTCTTACCCCTTGGTTTCGAGTCTGGTCCTGAAAAACTTTGTTCGAAGGGCTATTCACCCCTTCCCCTTAGCCCTACGCCTTCAAGCTAAAAGAATTGGGACACCCCTACCCCTTGACGTGAACGCCCAAAATGAGGGGTAGGGGTAAGGGGAAGGGCTAAGGGGTAGAATTGGGATTGGGCCTAAGAATTTGGCTATGGTGCCAATTTAGGATGTTCAATTTACTTAGGTTGAGTGTTTTTGGCCTGTGTTTGGACTGTGAATCATGTATTGACCAGCTGTGGACAATCATAAGTATGTGATCCTCTCGAAATTAGTTTATAAATAAACTTCACTTGCCGTGAACGTGTGGAATTTGCCTCCTTCGCCTCTTTCGTGTTTGGTGTGAACCCAGCCATGTTGGCCAATCAGAAAGGAGAAAACAGCGCACATGCTGACAGCATGAGGCTAAAACTCTGGTTGTATTGAACTTTTTCGAGTGAACAAACTGCGAAATTGCATAGAAAAAAGTGCTGTTTTGAAAATACCCATGTTCGTGTGGTCGTCTGGCCCCCTTAGAACTGCCACTGATACTTGGCCTTCATTTTTTCTTGGTCATTTAATAGTCATTCACTTAACAAATGTGTGGCTCGCCATAATATAAATATCAAATTCAGCAGACTTTTTTGGGTAATCATATTGTATTATGAGTCTTTTTTGAGAGAACAATCATTTCATATGGGGCGTCACGGTGGTGCAGTGGGTAGCACGATCGCCTTACAGAAAGAAGGTTGTTGGTTCAAGCCTCGACTGGTTCAGTTGGCATTTCTGTGTGGAGTTTGCATGTTCTTCCCGTGTTGGCGTGGGTTTCCTTCGGGTGCTCCGGTTTCCCCCACAAGCCCAAAGACATGTGGTATAGGTGAATTGGGTAAGCTAAATTGTCCGATTGTGTGTGAATGCGAGAGTGTATGTGTGTTTCCCAATGATGGGTTGCAGCTGGAAGGGCATCTGCTGCATAAAACATATGCTGAATAAGTTGGCAATTCATTCCGCTGTGGCGACCCCAGATTAATAAGGAGACAAAGCCGAAAAGAAAATGAATAAATGAATGAATCATTTCATATGTTTTAAAGTTAGTTTACTTTTTTATGTTTTACAATTTTTTTTAATTATTTATGTTTAAATATTAACCATTTATTTATGCATTTATATTTTTTAAAGTTATCTCTATTAACACTTGTCATTTTAAATGTTTATATGTATTTATTTTGTGCATAATTATGTATTTGCTCAGTGTTGTCTCATCTCTTTGTTTTGTCTTGTTTTAATTGACTCATATTTATAAATGAATCTTATATTTTAAAGTTATGTTTTCAAATGTGTTTCATATTTGAGGTTTATATTTTCTTTTATCATTTTAAATTCTTTGCATTTTTATTATTTTATCAAATAAATTTTTCTGCAAATTTTGCATTATTTTAATTATTTTTGTCTTCTTTAAATTTGATTAATTAATTCATTCATTCATTCATTTATTTATGTATTTGTGTTATAATTTAAAAATGCAGTTTATTAGCTTTATTAGTTATAATTTTATTATTTGTAATTTGTATATTCATCATGTATTTAACTCAAAATATTTCAATTATTTGTAATGTAATCTGTATTTATATAGTGCATTTATTGTGTATGGCCATACACCTAAAGCGCTTCACAATCATGAGGGGGGTTTCTCCACCCCACCACCAATAAACAGCATCCACTTGCATAATGCGATGGCCACAGGACAACAGCGCCAGTGCGATCACCACACACCAGCTATTGGTGGAGTGTAGAGACAGTGATAGAGCCAATTCGGGGGATGATGATGATTGGGAGGCCATGACCAGAAAGTTGCCGATGGAGGGACTTTGGCCAGGACACCAGGGTTACACCCGCCCTCTTGACCAAAAGTTCCATGGCATTTTAATGACCACAGAGAGTCAGGACCTCGGTTTAACGTCTCATCTAAAAGACGGCGCTCACTGACAGTATAGTGTCCGCTTCACTAAAGTGGAGCATTAGGACTCACACAGACCACAGGTTGAGCACCCCCTGCTGGCCTCACTAACACCAATCTGCAGTGAGTAAAAAAGTCATCAAGGAGGTTCTTCTTTCACAAAGCTGATGTAAAGCGGAGAAATCCTCACTGTGCTTCATTTGCTGCAGATCTATTCAGCCATTTGTTTTGTGTTTGTTACGAAAAAAGTCTCCATATTAGACACTCATTAGGCATTAAGTGTGTTTTCATTTCAAAATCTGTTTGAGTTCTGGCTGTCCACGTCCCATCTGTGGCAAATGAATGCTTCCCATAATCCCTTGCTGGCGTCAATGCCCTCCCATACACAGTGCTGTTCATTTAAAGGAGCATGTTTAACACATTAAACTGTTGAGTTGGAGGGAGGCTGGTGTTTAGTTGGAGAGTTCTGACCAGCTTTACTCACAGATCACATCTTCAAAATCTCACAATCAAGCTTTGAGGCTCTGAACTGATTGAGACTTCACAGTGAGACATTTCTTCTTCCAAAATTATGTTGTAATATGTAATGTGTATTTATATAGCGCATTTATTGTGTATGGCCATACACCCAAAGCGCTTCACAATCATGAGGGGGGTCTCTTCACACCACCACCAGTGTGTAGCATCCACTTGGATGATGCAACGGCAGCCACAGGACAACGGCGCCAGTGCGCTCACCACACACCAGCTATTAGTGGAGTGAAGAGACAGTGATGACTCACACAGACCACAGGTTGAGCGCCCCCTGCTGGCCTCTCTAACACCACTTCCAACAGCAACCTAGTTTTTCCCATGTGGTCTCCCATCCAGGTACTGACCAGGCTCAGCCCTGCTTAGCTTCAGTGAGTAACCGTCTTGGGCTGCAGGGTGATATGGCTGTGGCTCTGGTCCCATTGAAGACATTTGATTCTTAGTTCACACAAGATTACAATAAAAAGAAAGTTTAAAATAATAGCTTTTCATTTGCAATCTTAAAGGGGTGGTCCAGAGTGTATTTTTAAGGTTGTAAAAAAATCATGTTTTTTTTTTATATACCTTACTTTGATTATATACAGCTACTCAGCTAACATGAAAACAACTGTCATATTTTCTAGTTCCTCTGAAACACCTGCCCTCAATAGGCTCTGATTGGTCAGCTAACATAACGTGCTGTGATTAGTACTAGTCATAAGCCCCGCCTCCCCCATGTTAACAAATGAGACTTTAGCCCAGATAAAAAAATGTATCACACTTGCAAAAAATTTCCCGAAAAATGGTTTTGGTCAATTAAGGCACTGGTTATCACGCTGATATAGGCGCAGATCTTCATTTTTGTAAACAGTATGCTATTAAAATGAGGCGTGTCATCATGATTGATAGTTATGATTGACAGCTTCTCTAAGCAGACCGTCTGAGCTTCTGGAGAAGACTGAAATGCCAATGTTTGATTTTTGTGTTGTTTTACCGTGATAAAATGAGTGGTTCAGCAGTAAATTATACTTTCTGACCTACAGGATCTGACAGATCACTGTTTATTCGATTAAATGTGGGCTTTTGTTTGCTGATACACATCGAATGTTATCATGTCAGGGAAAACAGGTAATCGTTATCTATCAGTAATAATTTTTATGGGTCTGAAATAATAATTAGAAAGACAAAACTAATTTTAACCTATGTCCAGATTGATCTCCTGTAACATCATTCGAACTTGATTTAAAGGACCAAACCAAATGAAATCGGAGGTAAAGAAAAAATAATAAACAATTAAGCAATGTTGCAGCAGCTTATAGACGTCGATTGATGGATTAATACTGCAAAGTTTATTGTACAAATTGAGAAGGACTATTTTACCTAGTGCTGGGATATGTAAATATCCTTTTGATATTTAGAAATATTGCTGTATTTTTTTTTATGTAAACGCACAATTTTTCCAGCATGGCAAATAGCTGTCCATGATGTGTATATTTTGGGTCCTAAGATGAAAATAATAAATACCAAAAACCTGTTATAAGAGAAATATTTTTATGCATTCAAAGCATTCAATGGAAAAAGGCGCTGTCCATATTTTCACATCCATATTCCACATCCATATTTTTTTACAGTCATTGATTCACATGCATAAAACCAAACTCACGTGCCTAAAATGTTTATATATACTCACAAAAATGATTCACGTGCACAAAATAAAAATACATATTCATAAAATACATTTCACAAATGCAAAACACCATTTACGATTGTATAACAGTTTACAAAAAGTTTTGAGTGTTTAAAATTTGCGACTTCATCCGGAATGAGATTGTGCAAATCCTCTTTCACGTACGACTCCCACTGGATTTGTGTGTTTGTATTTTTGACACTCTCCTGGCAGCAGCAGATGACTCATACCTTTCAACCAATCAGATGAAATCTGTATTCGATATCACCCACTCTGCACAGCTTTTGCACTTTTTCTGGTGGATTTTGCATTTGTGAAATGTATTTTATTTATATGTATTTTTATACATATTTGTGCACGTGAATCGTTTTTGTGAATATATATAAATTTTTTGTGCACGTGAATTTGGCTACGCATGTGTACATCGTGTCTTTTGCATGAATTACTTTAGATTAGGCATGGGCCGGTATAAGATTCTGACAGTATGATAACCTTGGATAAAAATATCACGGTTTCACGGTATTTTGAGAAACTTTATAAATATTTTGGAACAGTAAACATGTCAGGCTAAATAATTCAAATGAATCATTGACTTCTGCTGTCTTCATTTGTTTCAAAAACACAGATTTCTTTATCATTTAGGGTGCTTTCACATATGTGGTTCGGTTCATTTGGCAAAGGCAACAAATGATACATTGTAGCATTTTTTCTGCCGTTTTGGGTCCCTTTCACACCACACTGATTGCTTTAGTCCGAACCAGTTGAAACGAACCAAAATGCAGTCATGTGACAAAATCTACATCACTCACTGGCCAGATGTTATTGAACCTATTTCCTAAACTGCTTTTCAATTGGTCAGAATTCACGTGGAACTACCGCAAATAAACAAACCGGCAGACACACAATGTCGCTGCGCTGGCTGACGCAGTATCCCTGGTCATAGTATACTATGTAGTTTGTATGCATCACTTTAGACAAACTATACATTTCGAGAATGAAGGGCGGCTGGGGCTGGAAAACAATGTTTTAATGCATTGCAATCGGCGAAAGCATTAGGAGAAGGCATGAAATAACTTAGCTAAACTGCGACATGGTCATCTTTCGGAAATATCACCAATGATCCATCAGGTAATGTTTCTTTCTCCCTCCCTCCCTCTCTCTCTCTCCCTCTCTCTCTCTCTGTTTAAAACTGTTGGTAAAGCGCTGTCAACAAATATTTTTCCTCCAAACCCCATAAGATAGACAGCGCATCGCACTACGGCAGCTGGATTAGTCAAAAAAGGCGCAGTACTCTTTGCGGTTGGGCCTGTTTTAGTTTGGATCACGTTCTCACCACAAACGAACCACTCCAGGGTTCGTTTGAAAGCGTACCGAGACCACCTCTTCAAGCAGGTCTCGGTACGCTTTTTTGGTCCGCTTTTGGTGCGCACCCGAGTGCGATTGCTACATTCTCACCTGCCCAAACGAACCGCACCAAGAGGGAAAACGAACTCTAGTGCGATTCAACGGAACTAAATAAGGCAGGTGTAAAAAGCACCCTTAAACAGCATCTTTGGATATCTTTTCTGCTGGAGATACTGTTGTCCTAAAAACGTTTAAAAAAAAAAAAACGTAAATAAATAAATCTTACAAATACCTCAGGAACGGTATTACAGAAAATGTAGGCGGTTTTGAAACCTTGTCTTTTCCAAACCGTGGTATACCTTGAAAACGGTTATCGTCCCATGCCTACTTTAGATACTTATCTGACTCCATACAGCACTGCCTCAATGAACTCACTCAGAGGTGAAAGAGGATCCTGGAAAACTGTTTGCTGTCATAAGCATTTTTGAGCTAATCACTTATTGGCTGATATTGATTGAGATCAACGGTCAAGGGGTCAATATGAAGCCATCGTTTTATCCTACTTTTGAAATACTTTAGATACTAATCTGACTCCATAGTGCCGTGTGCGCGTGTGCAGTTATGCGTGCGTGTATGTTTGTGTGTGCGAGTGTAGGATAGCATTAATTTGCTCGCTATATTGAAACGAATGGTCTTGGTTTAGCCATCTGGAATGGATGTGACTCAGCTGTGCTTTACCAACTTTTAATCCTGTTCCCGTATCCTGTCTGTACGGCCGCTACCATGATATGAACTACTGAATCAACATCTCTCATTCCTGAACAGATCATATACTGATTCATATACACTGTGTGCATGCTGTTTGTCATTTGATGGATGATTGTGGCGTGTAGTTTTCTTTCTCTCTTTCCCTCTTTTTCTCTCTCTCTCTCGTGTCGCCCTGTGCGAATGATAGATGATTGCATTTTTCTCACTCTGGACACAGATGGCGAAGACCCTTGTAATAGACTACTCACACATGAACATGTCCATATCCATATGTTGATTTTATCATTTGTATGAGTAAGGAGTTACATTATGGGCAAATCAAAGCAGTTTATCATATATTTTGTGTGTTATTAGTGACTTATTTGTTATTATTGAATTGTGTACTGAATATTATGTGAGGGTGACACAGTGGCTCAGTGGTTAGCACTGTCGCCCCACAGCAAGAAGGTCACTGGTTCGAGTCCTGTGTTTCTGTGTGGAGTTTGCAGGTTCTCCTCGTGTTGACGTGGGTTTTCTCCGGGTGCTCCGGTTTCCCCCACAGTCCAAACACATGCGGTATAGGTGAATTGAATAAACTAAATTGGCCATAGTACATGTGTTTGAATAAGTGTGTATGGATGTTTCCCAGTACTGGGTTGCAGCTGGAAGGGCATCCGCTGTGTAAAACATATGCTAAGTTGGCGATTCATTCTGCTGTGGCGACCCCCAATGAATAAAGGGACTAAGCCAAAGCAAAATGAATGAATGAATATTATGTGCCATTTACTGGATCTAAAATGTTGTTATATTTTGATTATTTTTAAGCTAATAATGATAATGTATTAATTTATATTGAAAATAGTTTTACTTTCATTGTAATTTAATTATTTTGTGATATATTTATGTTATTTTTGAAGTTCTCAGATGAGGTTAAATGTTTTAATGTCTATCTACACTACCTGACAAAAGTCTTGTTGTCTATGCCAGTTGTAAGAGCAACAAATAATAACTTGACTTCTAGTTGATCATTTGGAAAAGTGTCAGAAGGTCGATTTTTCTGATGAATCATCTGTTGAACTGCATCCCAATCATCACAAATACTGCAGAAGACTTATTGGAGCCCGCATGGACCCAAGATTCTCAGAGAAATCAGTCAAGTTTGGTGAAGGAAAAATCATGGTTTGGGGTTACATTCAGTATGGAGGTGTGTGAGAGATCTGCAGAGTGGATGGCAACATCAACAGCCTGAGGTATCAAGACATTTTTGCTACCCATTACATTACAAACCAAGGGAGCGGGCAAAGTTTTCAGCAGAATAGCGCTCCTTCTCATACTTCAGCCTCCACATCAAAGTTTTTGAAAGCAAAGAAGGTCAAGGTGCTCCAGGATTGACCAGCCCAGTCACCAAACATGAACATTATTGAGCATGTCTGGGGTAAGATGAAGGAGTCATTGAAGATGAATCCAAAGGATCTTGTTGAACTCTGGGAGTCCTGCAAGAACACTTTCTTTGCCATTCCAGATGACTTTATTAGTAAGTGATTTGAGTCTTTTCAGAGATGTATGGATGCAGTCCTCCAGTGACACAATATTACTTATTTTTCTATTGCACCATGACTTTATATTCTATACTGTACATTATTTCTGTTAAGTGACAAGACTTTTGTCTAAGCAAAGCCAGATCGTACTGTCCTAATTAAATAATTAAAAATTAAGGCATGATCATATTTTATTTTAGTAAAATAAATGTAATCTAGAGGCCTTTGCCTTTCATATAAGCCACTTCTGATACCAAATGATCTACTAGAAGTCAAGTTATTATTTGTTGTTCCTAAAACTTGGATAGGTGACAAGACTTTTGGGCTCATTTAACTCAGACTACCAATCTGCCAATCACTGATGACCTTTCAACTTACTAGCCACACCCTAGCAACCACTTACGGCACCTTAGCAACTGTCCCATAGACTTCCATTATAAAAAACTGCCATTGACTTTACATTGCACATACTGATAACGTACCAATTCATACTAGCAATATACTAATCCATACTAGAAACGTACTAATGACATACCAATCCATACTGGAAACAAACCTATCCATACTGGAAACAAACCTATCCATACTGGAAACAAACCTATTCATACTGAAAACATACTAACAAGCATAGTAACATACCAATCCATACTGGAAACATACTAACAAGCATACAGTACTAACATACCAATACATACTGGAAACATACTAACAAGCATACTAACATACCAATAGATACTGGAAACATACTAACAAGCATACTAACATACCAATACATACTGAAAACAAACCAATCCATACTGGAAACATACTAGCATACCAACAAGCATACTAACATACCAATCCATACATTTAAACTACTTCAAACTTTCACAATAGGCTTTCTCCAGCCACCATAAAGTTTGTGTATGAACTTTACTTTTCTAGTTAGTTATTATCATTTCTGTGCCAAATTTAAAACTTTTGGTATTGTGTTGGCTCAGATACCTGCTGTAAATGCAATGGTGAAAGTGATGCTTATATACAGTTAAAGTCAGAATTATTAGCCCCCCTTTTATTATTATTATTATTTTTTTTATATTTCCCAAATTATGTTTAACAGAGCAAGGAAATTTTCACAGTATGTCTGATAATAGTTTTTCTTCTGTATAAAGCCTTATTTGTTTTATTTTGACTAGAATAAAAGCAGTTTTAAATTTTTTTTAAAAGGCCATTTTAAGGTCAAAATTATTAGCCCCTTTAAGCAATATTTTTTCCATAGTCTACAGAACAAACCATCATTATACAATAACTTGCCTAATTACCCTAACCTGCCTAGTTAACCTAAAAACCTAGTTAAGCCTTTAAATGTCACTTTAAGCTGTATAGAAGTGCCTTGAAAAATATCTGGTAAATCATTGTTTACTGTCATCATGGCAAAGATAAAATAAATCAGTTATTAGAGATGAGTTATTAAAACTATTATGTTTAGAAATGTGTTGAAGAAATCTTCTCTCCGTTAAACAGAAATTGGGGGAAAAAATAAACAATTGGCTAAAAATTTTGACTTCAAATGTATGTGCTTATACATTATATCACCCTTTCTCATTTTCTTGCTTTCACTCTCTCTTTCTCTCTCTCTCTCTCTCTCTCTCTCTCTCTCTCTCTCTCTCTCTCTCTCTCTCTCTCTCTCTCTCTCTCTCTCTCTCTCTCTCTCTCTCTCTCTCTCTCTTTCCTGTGAATTTGACGTGTCCTTTCTTGCCTTCAGGTCATTAAAATGCTAATGCATGCTTTAACTTCTCAATTCTGTGGTGACAGAGTAGGACACAGAGTCAGTAGAAGTAACTCTCTCACTCTCTTCCCCTTTAAATGTAATCAGTTATCAATATAATGTAATTATTAAATTCATTACACATTTAATATACATTTAAAAAAAAATGCACACTTTTTCAATACATCTTGTAAAAGTATCTAAAATCTCTCAGAAATAAAGATACTGGAGCTGTCACTGGGGCAGTACCTTTTCAAAAGATACATATTTATACCTAAAAGGTCCATTTTGGGACCTCAAAGGTACATTATAGATACATTTGGGTACTTATATGTATCTTTATGGTTACAAATGTGTACTTTTTGAATAGGTACTGCCCCAGTGACAGCTCCAGTATCTTTTTTATTAGAGTCTATAGAGTTATATCTGTGTCACAAAGTGTCAAATATAAACAGTCAGTTCCTCTTATGAATATTTTTTAATAAATACGAACAAGTTCACCAAATAATGAAACATTGCAGCATCAATTACTGATATTTTTTTCACATTAGTGTGAAAGCTAAGTTTCAGAGTAACGTTTGCATCGTTTCTATGTAGATTTGTTAATTAGAAATAATGTAGGTTTTATTGTTGTCATGATACTGAAATTTGATACCAATCGGTACTGTAATTTTAAAAAAACAAACTTGAGTGTATTCTTAAACGGCGCTGATTTGTTATTGTGTTCAAGTGCTTCAACAGAATAGATGTGAAGCTGTGAAGGTCATCAGTTCACCAAACTCACCACTGTTTATTGAATGTAACTACAGATACAGGGACACTAGAGTGTTTTAAAGCCATGAGGATAAGCTGGTCTGTTTATAAGCTGACATACGTGCAATCCGCTGATGAATCAACTAATCTTTGCGGTTTTAAAACACTCCAGTGTCCATGTATCTGTAGTTACACTCAGTAAACATCGATTCCATGAACTGATGACCTTCATGGCCAATCACAGTCAATTCTGTTGAGCATGTGAACACAATGGCAAATCAGCGCTGTTTAAGAATGCGCTGAAATGTTAGCGGGAAATGGATGTTTTTAATATTCCAGTGCAGATTGGTATCGAATTTCAGTATCATGACAACGCTACTAGGTTTTTGAGCATGTCATGATGTCATAAATTCCATTAATTTCAATACTGGCAATTCTCAGATCTTTTACATTTAATTTGTAACCCAGTATTGTCAGTATTTCCATATCATTTTTATTATTATATATATATATATATATATATATATATATATTTTTTTTTTATACTATATAGTATGTACTAAAATATGCTTTTTACTACATTATAGAGGCATTAGGTTAAATTCATGGCCATAAATAAGGGCTTTTATAATAATTATTATTTATTTTTCTCGAAATTTCAGATCAAGGAAACACTGATGGATCATAATTGCACTCTTTCAACCCCTAATGTTGGCACAAGTGATTGGTTTTCTCCAAATTTAACTTGTCTATATTGTTCCATATCATTTTTATTATTATATATAAATATATTTTTTATACTATATAGTATGTACAGTACTAATATATAATTTTTACTACATTGTCAACCTTCATTCATTCGTTCATTTTCCCTTCAGCTTAGTCCCTTATTTATTAGGAGTTGCCACCCTATTCCGGCATATGTTTTACGCAGCGGATTCCCTTTTAGCTGCAACCCAGTACTGGGAAACATCCAAACACTTTCACACACACATTCATGCACTATGGCCAATTTAGTTCCTCCAATTCACCTATAGCGCATGTCTTTGGAATGTGGGGAAAACCGGAGCACCTGGAGGAAACCCACACCAACACGGGGAGAAAATGCAAACTCCACACAGAAATGCCAACTTGCTAAGCCAGGACTCGAACCAGCAACTTTCTTACTTTGAGGCAACAGTGCTAACCACTGAGCCACTGTTCCACCCTGTAAAAATTTTACTTGTCCATAATTTTCCATATCACTTTTATTATTTTATGTCAAAATATTTTTTTACACTATATAGTATATACTAATATATACTTTTTACTAGATTATAAAGGCATTAAGTTAAATTTATGGCCATAAATAAGGGCATTTATTCATTCATTCATTTTCTTTTCGGCTTAGTCCCTTTATTAATCTGCGGTCGCCACAGCGGAATGAACCACCAACTTATCTAGCATATGTTTTATGCAGCGGATGCTAAGGGAAGTTATATTAATGATTATTATTTATTTTTTTTTTTTTTTCAAATCAAGGAAACATTGATGGATCATAATTGCACTCTTTCAACCCCTAATGTTAGCACAAGTAATCGGTTTTGTCCAAATTTTACTTGTCCATATTGTTCCATATTATTTTTATTATTACTGTATATGTCAATATGTCAGCTTTCATTCATTCATTCATTCATTCATTTTCCTTCGACTTAGTCCCTTATTTATCAGGGATCTCCACAGCGCAATGAACCGCCAATATGTTTTACACAGTGAATGCCCTTCCAGCTGCAACCCAGTACTGGGAAACACCCATACTCACAATTACATACACACACACTCATACACTACGCCAAATTTAGTTCATCCAATTTACCTATAGCACATGTCTTTGGATTCTGAGGGAAACCGGAGCACCCGGAGGAAACCCACGCCAACAATTTCAAATCATCACTGAAACATTTGATTAATCATAATGATACCTCTATAACCACTAATGCTGGCAAACTCTCCCACAGTCACCGCAGACTGCAAAAGCTCAGACGTGTACAGAGAGAATACTAGAGTACGACACTAGAAGAAAAGTGCAGACAGGGGACGGAAATAAAAAGACAGAGGAAATATGCATTAGTAATCAGACCAGAGCAACTGGGTCACTGAGTTTATTAAGAAAGGGGAGAGAGAGAAGAGAGAGAGAGGAAGACATGTTGAATTCAATAACACGGAGAGCAAAGTTTAATTCAATAAGCGCTGCGACACAATCCCCGATGCATCCAGCAATGAAATGCATGCATTTGACTGTCTCTTTTCTTGCAAGAGTCAGTGTTTGCAAGATTCTCTACACTGTAAAATAAAGTCTTCAACCAATTTCAACTGTAAAAATGCTGCAGTAAAAATCTGTAACTAGACTAATATAACCAATCTAATCAAACAGTGAATTTAGCGATTGTAGTCAGTTCTGCAGCATTTTTAAAGAAGGACACAGAAACTAGTAGGGGAGCGCGGGGCACAAAGTAACGCGGGGTTAAATGTAACATGGAGTTTTAAGGTATTTGCTCAGGGTTAACCATGGCATGTTTCCGAGGTTTTCGCCACAGTGTCAGCAGACTTCTTCCTGCCAATTATTGAACATTTTCGGCGAAATTTGGACAAGAAACAAAGGAGAAACCATTTTTGCAGCATAAAAGTATTTTTTATTACAGTCGATATTTTTTTTATTTTAAAGAAATCGGTGAAAGTATGTACGTAAAATCTTATATTGTTGTGATCACCGTCTTCTAGGCTAAAAGATGAAACCATTTTAAAAGATGTATAAAACACACAAAGACTGCCAGACAGTTTTGAGTAAAACATGACACAGCGGGGTTAGTTGTAACATGGTGTTAATTAAACTAACAAATGTTTTTTTTTTGAATTTTGAGTGTAATGTTGAGAACTTTTTAAATAAAAATGTTTTTAATAGAAAATATTGTTTTAATAGAAAAAAAAATATTTTATTGCTAATAATGCAAATTAATGCATTGTATAATAATGGATAAATAGATAATAATGCAAATAGATTCAAATGTGTTTATCCAATAAACAAAAAAATAAATAAACATACTGTGCTATGTAGAATACAAAAGAAATGAGCCGATTACTGAGGAAATATAGCTACTATTTAAAGTAAACTGAATTTAAATTAATTGTGTGAAATCTGCCTTTATAAGCATGTGTTACAACTAACCCCCTGTCTGTTACAACTTGCCCTGCAGGTGGGGTAAATAGTAACATTTTTACTCCTGGCACTTTTGGCAATACTGCACAGAAACCATAGGTCCGGCGATCATAATTCCAGTGCTCATTTGTAGGAGAGACTTGTGTGTTGTTGGTAAAATAATATGGTTTGTCTAACCCTATTACTTTGTTCATAATTTGACCAAAACCAAAAAGTGTTACTTTGTGCCCCGCTCCCCCCTACTGAATTAATGGTCTACTTTTATTTTTATACTTCGGTTTGCCAGTGTGACTTTCATAACTTCCATGTACTTTTTTATCATTATTTACCATGGTATAACCAATTGTTTCCATAATAGACGTTATCTTTAGTTAATTTTTTTAAAGAGGGCTTAACATCAAGTGTCGTCTGCATCTTTAAAGTGCGCGAGCCCTTTTATTGCAATGGACTCTAAATGGCTGTCTAAAATATGTCTAAAATTAATGCCAAGGATATCATTCCCCTGTATCTTTATCGTTCTAGTTGTGGTATGATCTACGCTATTCTTTAACACTGTGAGTGATTTTTAAAACTATATCTTCATTGTTATCTTAACATGCTTGGTGTGAATAGGCTTCAACAGAAAGTTTCCTTAATATACAGCGGGGGAAATAAGTATTGAATATGTCATGTTTTTTCCTGGGAATAATATTTCTAAAGGAGCTGTTGACATGGAATTGAACCAGATTTTGGTAAAAACCCAAACAATACAAACATAAAAATAAAACAAAACAAACAAATCTGAAAAACGAGTTCTGTGTAATAACAATGAAATGAGATTAATACTTTATATAAAAGGCTTTTTTGGTGATGGCAGCTTTAAGACGTCTCTCATATGGAGAATGAAGTCACATACATTGCTCAAGTGTGAGTATTTCACAGACTTCAACAGAGTGTCAATATCGTGATGCTCGTCTGTCAAATCTGATGTTTATTTTGTGTTTTCTATTGGATTCGAGTCAGGTGATTGGCTGGGCCATTCTACATTCTACATTCTGAAAGCATTAGAGAGTTTCTTTGGCTGTGTTTTGGATCATTGTCCTGCTGTAATGTCCACTCTGGTTTTATCTTCATCATCTTGCTACTGTAGATGTTGAACTGAAGCAGAGAATACTAATTTACACTAAGGAAAGGCAGAGGGTTGCTGAAGAACTACTGAGAGATTTCAGCTGCTGTCTGGGCTTTCACTGCCTTTCTACACGTCCCTTTTTTCATGTGTTCAATACTTTTTCCCTGCATCATTTCATTTTATTACACATAACTTCATTTGTAAACTAATTCTTTAGTTGTTACCAACATCCAGTGAAAATTTCAAGTCAGCAGCACCTCTAGAAATATGTTTTCTGAGAAAAACCTGCTGTATGCGCTGAATACATTAAAAACTCACTTTCCCAGAATTCCCTGCTTGACACTTAACTTTTTATGCCTTTTTGTTGACATTACTATGGTGCTTTTTATTTCTCGAGTTAATCCCTTTAATTTCTTGAGTTATGTACATTTGAGGTTTGTGCACTCAAAAAATGACGTTTGCTGTTTGTTCGAACAACTTATTTAAAATGGGCTGAATCAACACAATTCTTGAGATTTTTTGGGGGGACAACTTAATTGTTTTACGTTCAATCCACTTACATTTGTAAAAACTAAGTTAACTTAATTGCGTTATGCTCTTCAAACTTAAATCGATTGTGTGCTGCATTCTGTGTGTTACATCTAATGTTGATTAGTGAGGTTTATTTATAAACTAATTTCGAGAGGATCACGTGTTTATGATTGCTTGTGGCTGGTCCCCCATTATTCAATTTATGATTCACCAATCATACGATTCCTTATCCACTATAAATACCCTAAATTCCATATAACAGCCATATTGGTTTTAAAGAATCCCCCCTCTTCCACCCCTACTCCTCCTCCTTTCCTAGATGAGTGGCACGATGGCCCAGTGGTTAGCACTGTTGCCTCACAGCAAGAATGGCTTTGATTCTGGCCATTAACAAAACCAGCAGACGTTTCTGTGCAGAGTTTGCACGTTTTCCCTGTGCTCGCGTGGGTTTCCCCCAGGTTTCCTCCCACCATCCAAAAACATACAACTTAAGTTAATTGACTAATCCAAATCTGCACCATAGATGTGCTCCTAATAAGTAGTTATCTCTTAAGAGCAATCACTATCTGTTCATTAGCCACTACAGCAGGGGAGTCCTCAAGATCTACCTGAGCTCAAAATCCCCTATCGCCTCGCAAACAAGAGGGAGCCCTGGGCTCGAGGATCTTATGAGCTCAGGGCTCTCTCCCGGGACAGCATGCCAAACAAGCTTTATAATCAATCATCAGCTAAGTGTGAACTCTTGAAATAATGTTTATTGCATTACTTTAAGTTGATGTGTGTTGCCGTAATTGTGTTTGGTAGTGCCTTCTTTATATCAGTATGTTTCTCTGCTTGTGGATAAGCTGTTTGGGATGATATTTGGTTCATATTATGACTTTCTCATCCACACAAGCTTATGGTTGGATTTTTGTCTGTTACACAGTTATGTTGTGTAGATTTTAGAACTTCAAATCATTAGTTAATAACAAAAAAATCATGGTGAATTACAGTAAAAAAAATTATTTTACGGGGCGGCACGGTGGCTCAGTGGTTAGCACTGTCACCTCACAGCAAGAAGGTTGCAGGTTCTTCGCAGGACTTTTATTTTTGTTGTTTTATTATTATTGTTGTTGTTGTTGTTGTTGTTGTTGTTATTATTAGTAGTAGTTGTAGTATTTATTTATTTATTTATTTACTGTTGCCCCAAGTATCTTGCGGTTTTGTTCACGAGTGAGGGAAGCATGGAACGTGAGATTAACAGGTGGATTGCTGCAGCGGCAGCATGCGGTCGATGTACTGGTCCCATGTGGTAAAGAAGCTGAGCTGAAAGGCAAAGCTCTCGATTTACCGGTCAATCTACGTTCCTGCTATCACCTATGGTCATGAGCTTTGTGTCATGACCAAAAGGACAAGATCTCAGATACAAGCGGCCGAAATGAGTTTCCATCGCAGGGTGGCAGGGCACACCCTTTCACCCGGGAAGAACTCAGAGTAGAGCCGCTGCTCCTCCACATGAGGTGGCTCAGGCATCTGTTTTGGATGCCTCCTGGACACCTACCTAGGGAGGTGTTCCAGGCATGTCCCACCAGGAGGAGGCCTCAGGGAAGACCCAGGACATGCTGGATGGACTATGTCTCTCAGCTCTCAGCAAGAAGGTTGCAGGTTCCAGTCCCAGCTGGGACAGTTGCCATTTCTGTGTGTATTTTCCTCTGGGAGCTCCGGTTTTCCAACCACAGTCCAAACACATGCGCTATAGGTGAATTGAATAAACTAAATTGGCTGTAGTGAATAAGTGCGTGTGTGAATGCAAGAGTGTATGGGTGTTTCCCAGTACTGGGTTGCAGCTGGAATGGCATACGCTGTGTAAAACAAATGCTGGAATAGTTGGTAATTCATTACACTGTAGCGACCCCTGATAAATAAGGGACTTAGCCGAAGGAAAATAAATGAATGAATTTATTTTGCGTTCCTATCATACTTTCAACGGTTACATTCCAGCAACCACAGCTTCCGCTTATTTTACCGTCAATTTTACAGATTTTACAGTGTAGGTGTGTGAATGTGTGTGTGTACGTGTGTCAGCAGATTGGCCTTCTGTAGGGGAAGCAGTGCATTGATTTCCAGCCGAAAGTCCAATCACATAAATCTGGTCTGGCTTGAGACACCAGGCCTATTAGCCAGACCTTCTCACTGGATTAACAACACACACACATATACTTTACACACACACACACACACACACACACACATACACACAAATATATATGGTTGACCTTGCCTATGCATTTAATTAAGCTTGTCTAGGTTTCTGCACACACATTTCTGCATAAGGCTGATGAGAGACATGCGGTCGGCTCGGAAATGTAATGCAAATATGATAAGCAGCTTGAAAATGATAAATGTGGTCTATTACGATGATGCATGTTAATGTGTGTGATGTTGTGTTTTTTCTGTCAGAGACGAGAGAGGATCGAAACAAGAGGCTGTTCAGACATTACACTGTGGGCTCCTACGACAACTTTACCTCATATAGGTAAGGTATATATATTTATGTATGCATGCTTTGATACATTTAAGGGCATTTTTGTGATCAGAAGCTCAAGGTTAGCGTGAAGACATCGCAGGTTGTTCTGACTCAGTTATTAAAGCTGGGATTTGTAGTATTGAGACTCTACTGCCATCTAGAGGATAGAGGTTGTCAGCACACACTCGCAGACATTACACATGCTTTCATTTTTTTATCATTCATCATTTTTTATTGCATCCTACAGTCTTTTTTTGGTTGTGCAAATATTTTTTTTTAAATAATAGCTTGATTCACTTGAGTCCTCAGCATTCAATTTAATTTTAGAGCTGTGTAATATTGAAAAAAATAAGATTTTCATGTTTTGCATTCTGCTCAATGTTGCAGTGTAATTTGCATATGTAAATTTATCTATGTATTATAGCTACAGTGTTACGCTTACACTAGATTGGCTATGTGTTTATATATGCATACTTAACAAAAAATGTTATTAAAATATTTCATATAAGTAGTAATTCATTTTAGGGCAACGCAGTGGCGCAGTAGGTAGTGCTGTTGCCTCACAGCAAGAACGTCGCTGGGTCGCAGGTTCAAACCTCGGCTGGGCTGGGTCAGTTGGCGTTTCTGTGTGGAGTTTGCATGTTCTCCCTGCGTTCGCGTGGGTTTCCTCCGGGTGCTCCGGTTTCCCCCACAGTCCAAAGACATGCAGTACAGGTGAATTGGGTAAGCTAAATTGTCCATAGTGTATGAGTGTGAATGTGTGTGTGTGGAAGTTCCCAGAGATGGGTTGCGGCTGGAAGGGCATCCGCTGCGTAAAATCGTGCTGGATAAGTTGGCGGTTCATTCCGCTGTGGCGACCCCGCAAGGGACAAAGCCGACAAGAAAATGTATGAATGAATGAGTAATTCATTTTAAAGTGCTAAAAATAATAGTTTCTATTAATTAATTGTTATATACTGTAATGTTTTGTATTATTGTTAGTATTAGTAGTAGTAGTATTTTATTACTTTATTTATTTATTTATTTATTTATTTATTTATGTATTTATTTATTTATGTTAATATTAGTAGTAGTAGTATTTTATTACTTTATTTATTTATTTATTTATTTATTTATTTATTTTTGTATATATTTATTTGTATAACAATACAAAAGTATTGATCTGGAGCTTTACATGTAATTATTATTGGTTTTATTATTAATGTTATTAATAATAATAATTATTATTATTATTATTATTATTATTATTATTATTATTATTATTATTATTATTATTATTAGAAGTAGTAGTAGTATTTGTAGTATTTATTTATGTATTTGTATAACAAAACAAATGTATTAATCTGGAGCTCCTCCGCAGGACTTTTATTAATATTGTTATTATTATTGTTGTTTTTGTTATTAGTTATTATTAGTAGTAGTAGTAGTTGTTGTATTTATTTATTTATTTACTGTTGCCCCAAGTATCTTGCGGTTTTGTTCACGAGTGAGGGAAGCATGGAACGTGAGATTGACAGGCGGATCGCTGCAGTGGCAGCATGCGGTCGATGTACTGGTCCATTGTGGTAAAGAAGCTGAGCTGAAAGGCAAAGCTCTCGATTTACCGGTCAATATACGTTCCTTCTATCCCCTATGGTCATGAGCTTTGGGTCATGACCAAAAGGACAAGATCTCAGAACCAAGCGGCCGAAATGAGTTTCCATCGCAGGGTGGCAGAGCGCACCCTTTCACCCGGGAGGAGCTCGGAGTAGAGCTGCTGCTCCTCCACATCGAGAGAAGTCAGCTGAGGTGGCTCAGGCATCTGTTTTGGATGCCTCCTGGACGCCTAACTAGGGAGGTGTTCCAGGTATGTCCCACCGGGAGGAGGCCTCGGGGAAGACCCAGGACATGCTGGATGGACTATGTCTCTCAGCTGGCCTGGGAACGCCTCGGGATGACCCAGGAGGAGCTGGAGGAAGTGTTTGGGGAGAGGAAAGTCTGGAGTAGTAGTAGTAGAAGTATTTATTTATTTATTTATTTATTTATATGAATAACAATAGAAAAGTATTGATCTGGAGCTCCTTCACAGGATTTTTTAATTTTTTATTTTTTGTTACTATTATTAATTAACATATTAATTAAATTGTATAAATTACCAAAAAAGTAGAATAAAAAATCTTCTTTTTCTCATAAATTCTTTTGATGTTTGTCTATTTTTAGACTGCAAATATAGTAAAACTTTCTATATCATAAACCTTTATTTATACCTGTAACCTACTAATAAATAATTAAATATAATAAGGCTATTAACCATTTTAAATTGTAAATAGGTTACAGTAGTATCAGGTTATTATTATTATTATTAATAGTAGTAGTAGTAGTAGTAGTAGTAATAGTAGTAGTATTTTATTACTTTATAACTTTATTTATTTATTTATTTATTTATTTATTTATTTATTTATTTATTTATTTGTATAACAATACAAAATGATTGGCCTGGAGCTCCTCCGCAGGACTTTTTATTTTTTTTTATATTATTATTATTATTATTAATAATAATAATATTATTATTATTATTATATTTAAATTAATTCAAATGTATTTTTTCTCATAAAATCTTTTGATGTTTTTTTTTAGACTACAAAAGTAGTAAACCTGTATTTATGCCTATGAAATTATAATAATTAAATATAATAAGCTGAATATAAATATAAGGGTACTATTCATTTTTAAATTGTAAATATTAGCTGGGAAGTGTGGCAAGCTACAGCGCATTCAGCTAATATGCAGGTCTGCCAATCAACTTAAGCTATAAATATAATGTCTTGCTAATATATGATATCTACCATTAGATTTAAGGGGATAGTTCACCCAAAACCATTTACTCGTTTATTTGAGTTTCTTTCTTCTGTTGAACAAAAATTGAAAATTTTTAAAAATGCTGGTTGCTGCACCCATTGACTTCCAAATTATTATTATTGTAATTATTTTCCTATGGAAGTCACTGGAAACCAGCATTTTCATAAAGGTTTATGATGAGGTCATTTAAATGTTTTGTGTGAACTAGCCTTTTAAGATGTTACCTACTGTTCTGAATGTTAAATGATTTGATTTACATCTAAAAACCCAAAACGATATGCTTATGCTGCAGTGTATGCTTTGCTATGTTTTGCTGTTGGTCTGTGTAATGTATTTAACACTGAAATGAAGTGTTTTTGAAATGAAAGACAGATTGATGTGGGAACGCAGGATGAGATAGAGAGATGACTTAGGGAATAGAGTGAGAGAGGATTAATTACTGAAGTCTTTCTGTCAAATTGATACTTTTCACTCCATTCATCTTCTCTTGCCAAGCTGCTCAACGACAGCAAACCGGCCTGGAACCACAGCTTAAAGAACTGCACTGTCAAACCATTATCTGCTGCATCAGAGAAACGAGACAAACAAAGCCTCTCGCAGACTTCCACAATCATCTGTTTCTCAATATGAAATGCATTCACCTTAGTGTCAAACTAATGTTCAGCTAACACTACAAAACTGCCAATTAAGACCATGCCTACAATAATACGTATTTGTTTAAAAAGGCCTTGAAAAGATGCTGACGCATTTTAGTCATTGACGCTGTCATGTGACCAATTCAGCTAGCATAGTGGACCACATTGTAAAGCAGATGATTTGGATGCTGTCCATTTTGACAGCTTTATTAAAGGTTGATGTCAGTTTGTACATACTTCATATTAGTGGTGTAACGGATCACAAATCTCACGGTTCGGATCACACTACGTTTTTTGAGTCAATGATCGGATCATTTTTTGGATCAGCAAAAAAGGGAGACGACAAATGTAATTTGCTTTCCGTTTATACAAAAAAAATATTACTGCAAAAACCATTGGTTTAACAAACAGAACAAAAAGAACCAGCTGAAAAAAAGGAAAATATTCAATACAAAAAATGATCTTTGCTACTGTTGCTGATAATGCTAATTATAGAAATCTAACATCCTGTACAACAGATCATATTTATTTTCAATTAATGTTTCAACAATTCACACATAAAACTTCACGTTTATTTATAGGTGTATCATTTTTAAAACCTATTCAGTGACATAATTTTGATGGTTGTTTGTCACCTATTGGTTACACAATGTAATTGCTACAACATTCACCAGCGTCAAGTTCCATTGAACGGCGATTTTAATCTTTACCCAGAACTTCTGTTCTCCCAGAACTTCTGTGTTATTTAATTGTTTGTGAAACTGAATCTCGGAGTAATAAACATATGCAAATCATTATTATTTATCATTTACGTTAATTGTGCAGCTTTACGCTGAATGCATTAATGCAGGCTAAACAAACAATGACACAAAACACTACCTAAGACACTCACCTCAGAAAGCATTTAAGGTCCCACCACAACTTTTTCCATCACCATCATATTTTACAGGAAGACAAAAATGCTTTCATACATGTGATTTGAATGACGCCAGAGACGATCTCTCTGCAATTGTTATAAATGTTGGAATAAACTATAAGTTCAAAATAGTTATTAATCCGCGGGTCACGTGCGTTCCAAATTGTGGGTTGTGATTTGTTACACCCCTACTCCATATTGCCACCCTTCAAAGGACACAGAATGTTTACTGGGAGCTATTGTTTTTGCTAAGCAGATGGCAGTTGTGCATTATTAATTACTAATTCAGTATTAGTGTAGACATAGCCTCATTGACTCTGTGTTAGCACGTGGGTGATTGTAGAATTGCAGGTACATTTTGTGCTTCCTAGACAAACTTGTACTATTTACTATCACTATAAGTCACAAACAAAAACTTTAATGGAACATTTTGAATAATAACACCAAATAATTAGGAATGCATTTCCTAGAGCTGGGTTGCAGCTGGAAGGGCTTCCGCTGCGTAAAACATATGCTGGATAAGTTGGCGGTTCATTCCGCTGTGGCGACCCCGAATTAATAAAGGGACTAAGCCGAAAAGAAAATGAATTAATGAATTAGGAATGCAGGGGGGACACGGTGGCTCAGTGGTTAGCACTGTCACCTCACATCAAGAAGGTCGCTGGTTCGAGCCTCAGCTGGGTCAGTTGGCATTTCTGTGTGGAGTTTGCATGTTCTCCCTGTGTTGGTGTGGGTTTCTTCCGGGTGCTCCGGTTTCCCCCTCAATCCAAAGACATGGGGTACAGGTGAATTGAATACACTAAATTGGCTGAAGTGTATGTGTGAGAATGAGTGTGTACGGATGTTTCCCAGTACTGGGTTGCAGCTGGAAGGGAATCCGTTGTGTGAAACATATGCTAATAACACTTCACTAATAAATGAATTATTAAACATTTATGTAATTCTAAACATAAATTGTCATTCATCTCACCTGCACATCATACATCGGGTATGAAACAAAACGTTACATTTATTTTATGGCCCAATCCCAATTCTACCCCTTAGCCCTTCCCCTTATTTCCAATTCTCTTTAGTTAGAAGGGGTAGGGCTAAGGGGAAGAGATAGCCCTTGAAACTGAGATTTTTCAGGACCACACTCGAAACCAAGGGGTATGAAAATTTCCCAGAATCCACCTGCTACAACGGCAGCATAGCGGCACACAGAAGTAAGAAGATCCACAAATTAGTATTTTTTGTCGTTATTACGAATTTTTACAACAAGCAAACATATTATTTAATACATTCATAACCGCGTTTGTGTTTTACCATCATGCTTTAAAAAAATGCTAAAATAAAAACAGCTTAATCTATAATCTATAATAACAACAGCAGTCCCACAACATTCCAACACTGGAATACCCTGTCAGAAAAGTCTAGTGGCTGGGAATGACAATTTTACAGTGTCTGGTATAATGCTAATGTTGTTTTCTTGTGTTTACATAGATGAATATGACCACAGTGTAAATGCACAGTACAGTTACAGTCTTATTGCCACATTAGATCGTTATGACATGATATATGCCTTCAGTGATTTCCTGAAGATAAATACCAAAAATTAACACAACTTAAATAACTACAGCAGTCGTGATCGTGGATCTCATATGAAGTAAGAGATCGCGATGTTGCCAGATGTAGCTGACTTTTTCCAGCCCAAAAGCACAAAAAAACGCCCAAAATATTAGATTAATATGTTAATATATTTTAATTTATTTAAATTGAAATTAACCTAGTTCAACTGTTATAATTTTTTAACCATACAGCAAACAACACCAGCAGTCACAAAACCACAACATAACCAGATCACATCGAAACACTGCCCCCCTCTCACCCACACACTTAATGTTGTGTAGATCAGTGGTTCCCAACCTTTTTTTTGCCTGAGACCCCTTTTTCCCCTGGAAAATATTGTAAGGACCCCCTCCACATTTAATGATATTATCGCTCATATAAGTTTTCAGTAATGATGACAAAAAATTTTGTTTTCAAACAAACGGCACACTGTAAAAAACAAATCCGTAAAATGTACAGTAAAAAACAGGCAGCTGTGGTTGCCAATATTTAACCGTTAAAAGTACGGTACAAACCGTAAAAGTAATTTCTCATTTTTACAGTAAACTACCGTATTTCTTTAATTTATAGAGGTAATATGTTGGTATATTGATTAGCAACATCTACACATCTTTTGTTACACAGATAGACAGGTTAACACAGCCATATGCAGGTGGTGAAGAGAAAGTTCATACATAATGAACCAATGCTCATCACAAACAACTTTTCCCACAAGCAGAAAAGTCTATCAGTGTATAGAAGGTGTTCAGTGTCATTTACACAGCTACTGAACACCAGTATGGTAACACGCATAAAATTAAAGTCATGAAATAACCATTGTTTATCAATATTAGATGTATCAGAAACCTCTAATGTACATAACTGATGGGGAAACAACTAAAAAGATCCATAGTAATGTCAACAAAAAGCATAAAAAGTGATGTGCCATGCAGGGAATTCTGGGAAAGTCAATTTACGGTTATTCGCCGTATATATTAAGGAAACATACTGTTAACCAGGTTATGGATTTTTACTGTAGCATTTTTACAGTTTTTTGCCGTTGAAATCACGGCCATTTTTACAGTGTATGTTTATTACTATATCTAGGTATGTTTATGCACACATAATAGCCTAATGTAAAATATAAAAGCAAAACATCAGTAGGCCATTTGTAACTGAAAAAACATTAGCGCTCAAGTGACCAAGATGTAAGCAAAAGAATGCGGTCATTTTTCAAAATAAAAGACTTTTTAAAATAAAAGACCGTTCAGACTCAGATAATAAATAAAACGGAAATAATTAATGATTTCTTGTGCAGCCTGGTACCAACTGATCCACGGACCAGTACCGGTCCGCAGCCTGGTGGTTGAGGACCACTGAGCTAGGGAATAAAATGAACTAAGGCAACATGATAATTCTCCTAATAGAGTGGAGGAACTATGACGTCACCTTGTAGGCTAATCGGCTGCTAGCATAAAACTGGTTCCCTCGATAAAATCTCTATAGGATTTTCCCATAGGCTTTTCGAAGATTGTAAATAATAAGCTCTGTGTTCAAACACTGTTCATTACACTCACACGTTTTGTGCAGCCGGATAATCCTCACACGAAAATACAAATTTTAGCACTTTTGGATCTTAAATGCAAACGCAAGAACTAAAAAAGCTAACATTAGGCTATAAACGGACTACAGAGCCTTCAGGGCGCTCGCCTGTGATGTCAGCACCACCCTGCTAACTACAACTCTTCAAGCTTATTTTTAAAAATATGGTCCATAACAAAGATTTAATCTCTCTGTTTATTATAGTATAATCCACGCTATATATTATAAACAAATAAATAGTTCTTCTGGATAGTTTTTTACGTTTTGTTTTGCTTTACGGTTGTTGTAAAAGTTTTAAAACTGTATGTATAAATGTGCCTACATAGTATTATCATAAGACATATTTAAATAAGTGTATCGTGCACGTGCATACAGCCCGCTTACCTTAGTATTACAACAGAAATGAGGCATGAGGGACAAGTCTATATGCCTGCAAGTTCCATCACGGACACAGAACAACATTCAATATCCTTTTGTCATGAAGTACAGCAAAAAGAAACCCATACAGTCACATATGCTATACATTTTAAATATTGCAGTTATGACAGAGTTAAATGTGTTCAGATAAAGAAAAAAGCCGACAAAAAATCAATTGATCACGTTAAAATGACAGTTAATATGTGTGTATTTTTTACATGTTTATTCACACGTGTGCATTACTGAGAGCAGGAGAGAGACAGGCTGCACTGGTAAGCAGTATCCCCATAATATTGTTTAATTAAAATAAATGATCAACAAATTAATCTGTCTTGACAGTCTTTACAAGTGAAGGCATTATCTACACACAATATAAATTTCCAATTAGAAAAATACTACAAACTATAAAATACTATTCATGAAAATACTTAAATAACAGACAAATCCAAAGGCCCAATGCAAGCGAGCTCCAGTCCAGTCCACCTGGATGACGTATAATGTCTCCGACACCGCCTGCAGTCCCATTTAGCAACTTGATAGCAACCGTCTTTTTAAAGAAACGTAACAGATTTAAAAAATCAAGAGTGTGATGTAACTGATGTGTTTTATGTCGTAGAATAAATCGTGAAAGTATCTTGAGTTTGTGTTAGCCACAGACCTTATTTAAGCGCTTTAACTGAAATCCCATTGACTTTGGGACGAGGGAACCGACACTGCTAAAATGCTAACTCGCTTCCGGGTTTTTGCATACAAATTGACATCATAGTTCCTCCACTCTATTGTCAACTGCTAAGAATTTTTTTAAATATGACGCGACCCCCTACAGAGCTCGCTGAGGCCCCCTTGTGGGCCAGGACCCCCCTGTTGGGAACCGCTGGTGTAGATTACACTATCTATTAGAGTATGTTTAAATTTATCCCATTTGGCATTTTAAATGTTCTTTTGAACATAATTAGATGCTGCTTGTCAATCAGACAACACTACTGTGTTTGTTCTTGCTTTCAATTGAGGAAAAAAAAAGTGTGATCGATAAAAGTGTCATAAACCGCTGTGAGTTTAATTGCAGGTGCTGCGTGATGCACGTGCACGCAAAGGAGTGTCAGATTTGTCTGAGGAGTCAGATTTTGATCCATCTTTCCTTCACCTCCTCTTGCGGGTGGGCCCACGCTGTTTGCGCCATGCACTGGTCACTACTAACTGAATGGAGCATACAGTTATGTTTTGTTAAATAAGTTGCATATAAAATTTAAGTTTCAAAACCGCTCAAATTTTGTCAACCCACCATTTTTTACCTGCTCAATCAAATTCAAAACTGCCCAATTGGGCAGGAAACCACCCAATCTGCCAACACTGGCGATGACATATGATGACGTGTGCAGGTGTTGTAGTGCTGTCCCATTTCTTAGAGGTAAATTTTGAAGCCCTTTCCCTTCACTGTCTGTTTCAAGGGTCAAGGGGAAGGGGTGGGGGTACAAAAATAGAATTGGCATTGGGCCTTTATCTGTAGCTACTAACATAGCAGTAGTGAACAACCCCCATACCTCATCAATTTTTAAACCTTGACTGAAAATGTCATTCAGCATACAGACATTTAGCTTCATGACATGGGACAAAGTACACTAGCGCTCATGTGTGCTCCCCTCGGCACACGATATCATTTTTGGGAGTTGTGTGCATTACATTGACAAGAAGCCAGCGCTACAGGAAACCTTCTTTCTGAGGTCTAATGGCCATTATATTCAGTTTCACACTTCATTATCTCATCAAATTATCATTAGGCGCTAGATTAGCTGAACTCAACTGTGAGGGCTTTTCTAAGCGTATAACAAATATTTGAAATGTGTAATTTATTATTATTGTTTTTTTACATTTTCCACAAGTCATAAAAGAACCCAGACAATCTACATACAGTTTCATTTGTAGATTGTTATATAGTCAATTAATAATATATTCCATTTCAAAACCACAGAAAAAGATTGAGCTCGTTTTAAAGCGAAACACACAGTCAATGAATAATTCATTGAAAACTGGCCACAAAGCACAGCTGTCTCTGCCATCTCTGATGTAAACAGCCTGTTTTGTGTGTGTGTTACTGATTGTGTAAATATATTTGCTTGCTGTTTGATTGCACTTTCCCAGAGTTTAGTAGTTTAGAATGATCTGATTGCAAACTAAAATAAAAGGAAATACAATTAAGGCAGTTTTCGAATTTAAATTTCCACCTATGATGGCTACAGATGACGTTCAGGGATTTGAATTACATACTTTAAAGGGCACCTATTTTACCCCTTTTGTAAGATTTAAGATAAGTCTTTTGTGTCTCCAGAATGTGCCTGTAAAGTTTCAGCTCAAAATACCCATCAGATTATTGATTATACCTTTTTTAAATCTGTGAGATTAGAGCTGTTTGCACATTGTAGCTGTTTTTGTTGCCTGTGCCTTTAATGCAAATGAGCTAGTTCTCCCCGCACACCATTCCCACATGTGTGTCAGAGCCATAGAGATCTGATTGCTCTGATGCGTGTAGCCTTCACGTAGATAAACAGCACAGTGACAGACTAGAATGAAGCAGATATCCCTAACTAAAGTAAGAAATTTCCCAACCGTTATTTGATGTATTTGTTGTGGAGTTAATTCAAGCCTTTCTGCAATGATGAGTCACACTAATGTCGTTATAAAGTTTCCTCGTGCAAGCACAGCAAATATGAAAGGATACAAGTTATGGAACGTTAGCAAATATGCAAACTGTTGTAATTCCTACAGCATTCACCTGATAAGGATGTAAATACTCTCTAATTAATCTTGCTCGTTTCATTTCAAATCCATTGTGTTGGTGTATAGAACCAAAAATGTTAGAATTGTCAATGTCCAAATATTTATGGACCTAACTGTACAGTGCATCCAGAAAGTATTCATAGCGCTTCACTTTTTCCACATTTCTTTATGTTACAGCCTTATTCCAAAATGGATTAAATTAATTTATTTCCTCAAAATTCTACACACAATACCCCATAATGACAATGTGAAAAAAGAGTTTTTTAAATTGTTGCAAATTTATTAAAAATAAAAAACCTGAAAAATCACATATACATAAGATTGCCGTGAAGCTCTAAATTGAGCTCAGGTGCATTCTGTTTCCACTGATCATTCTTGAGATGTTTCAGCATTAATTAGAGTTCACCTGTGATAAATTCAGTTGATTGGACATGATTTGAAAAGGTATACACCTGTCTATATAAGGTCCCAGGGTTGACAGGCATGTCAAAGCACAAACCAAGCATGAAGACAAAGGAATTGCCTGTCGAACTCCGAGACAGGATTGTCTCAAGGCACAGGGCTAAGGAAGGTTACTGAAACATCTCTGCTGCTCTGAAAGTTCCAATGAGCACAGCGGCCTCCATCATCCGTAAGTGGAAGATGTTTGGAACCACCAGGACTCTACCTAGAGCTGGCCGGCCAACTAAGCTGAGTGATTGGGGAGAAGGGCCTTAGTCAGGGAGGTGATCAATAACCCGATGATCACTCTGTCTGAGCTCCAGCATTCTTCTATGGAGAGAGGAGAACCTTACAGAAGGACAACCATCTGTGCAGCAATCCACCAATCAGGCCTGTATGGTAGAGTGGCCAGACGGAAGCCACTCCCCGCCTGGAATTTGCCAAAAGGCGTCTGAAGGACTCTCAACCAGGCACCGCTCATCACCAGGCTAATACATCCCTACAGTGAAGCATGGGGGTGGCAGTATTATGCTGTGGGGATGTTTTTTTAGCAGCAGGAACTGGAAGACTAGTCAGGAAAGAGGGAAAGATGGATGCAGCAATGTACAGAGACATCCTGAATAAAAACCTGCTTCAGAGTGCTGCAAACTGGGGCAACGGTTCATCTTCCAGCAGGACAATGACCCAAAGCACACAGCCAAAATATCAATGGAGTGGCTTCACAACAACTCTGTGAATGTTTTTGGGAGGCCCAGCCAGAGCCCAGACCCAAATCCTATTGAACATCTCTGGAGAGATCTGAAAACGACTGTACACCGTCGCTTCCCATCCAACCTGATAGAGCTGGAGAGGTACTGCAAAGAGGAATGGGCAAAAATTCCCAAAGACCGGTGTGCCAAGCTTGTGGCATCATAGTCAA